>VZTL01060650.1:2801-15401 GCA_013400535.1 Scopus umbretta
TAAGAGAATAAGTTAAAAATTGTTTGGCTGTTTCCCAGGTTCTAACAATGTCATAAAAGGGAGAAACAGGAGTTTATCAGGTAAGAGTTTATCAGGTAAACATTGTGAAGTAGGGGAACAGAAGTCAAAGTGCGAAGTATGAAAACTCCAAAATTATAATTTTCACAAAGTATGGAAAAGTTCAGGTAGAGGAAAAGATTAAATATTGACTTGAAATGAATTCTTGTTTTTTTGTTTCCCATTCAAACATTTCAGTAAGACCTTTCTCCAGTGGAGAAAATATTTCAAATTATATTGTTTCTCCAGTGTAGGGGTTTAGAGAAACATTTTTCATCATTCTAACAATTTTTAAATGTCTCATGTGAGGTCCAATGTGTGTTTGGTAATGTAGGAAGCAATATTATATACACCATTTACTAGATATGATAAAATACTGAAATCCACCACTGACCCAACCTGTAGATTTAATTTGTAAGAAAAACACATGCCATAGGTGAGCCTGAAAAAGAGAGACATAATCTAACTACTTTTTATTACATTTTTGTGAATTACTGGAATATTATCATTTTTGCTGCACAGACATTCAAAAAAGGTTGAAAGGTTAGGTGGTGTACCTCAATTAAAAAATCTTTTGAGGAACGGGAGGTAATTATATGATTTCTTTTCTTTGATAATGCTTATACTTGAAACAATGGGTGGCAAGCTGAATGCAGGTGGAAGGAAAACCAACCCTGTTTTTATATGAAACTGAAATTTTCCTTTTCCAAGGAGAAAGCCAGAGATTCTGTCATATGGACAGGGACCCTCAGTGTTCCCACAGTGCTTCCCGTCTGCCATTGTGTGCAGAACCAGGGTCCCAACAGGGCAAGGGCAGCATCTTTCCTTTTCAGAAAACATTGACAGAAGGTTGAGATTATTTCCTTGATTCCCATCAGCCTTTTTCACCATACTGAAGGGCAGCATAAAAACCTTTTTTCCGAAGAAAGCAACCCCCCTTCTGAAGAAAGGAACACTCCTACCCGCTTTGAGCTT
The DNA here is from genome assembly GCA_013400535.1 of Scopus umbretta. Lineage (NCBI taxonomy): Eukaryota > Metazoa > Chordata > Aves > Pelecaniformes > Scopidae > Scopus > Scopus umbretta. Next base: position 3,834 of record VZTL01060650.1, read on the forward strand.
CTCCTGAGAGGAGGCTGCTACCACTGAATCTGCCACTGGTGCCATGGCATTCATCTGCCAGCTAACTAGAGAATGGGGTTTTGTAGCCATGCATTTTAATGTCCACAATGCAAATGCTCTTCTTAAAATAAAAACAAACACTTTTTCCTGGTTGTTCTTTTCCTCTTTCTTACAAATGATTTGAGTTTGCAAAGCTGTTTAACACTTAAGTACTGCCATGGAGAAAACAATTTTTGTTCTGAGTTCACAAAGACATGATCTCGAGCAAGAATCTTCTCTCTTCAAAATGTTAATTAAACAAAACAATGGATTTTAATAAATAAGTGCATCTACAAGTTCCTGGCCTCAGGGAAGTGTCACCACAATATTTATTGTTTGCATGAATGAGTTTTTCACGTAAACGCTTTTCCCTATTAAAAGATACAAAGCTTATATTTCAAATTATAACAGCTAAGAGGGGGGAAATGGTGGGGGAGAAAAGAATGTTTTTCAGATGAGGTATGAAAATAGATGGAGAGTTAATGAAATGGAAAAAGTCAAGAAGATGTATATTGTGTGAAGAGGATGTGCAGTAGAAGCCATCTGTTGGTTGGAATTGGGAAAATCAAGAAATCTGATGGAGAGGTTGCCTCTACAACTGCCTCCATGAGTATCTTTTTCATTCACACTGTTGTCAGTGCAGTTACAGCCTAAGGTGAGATCAGTTAGTTATTGAAAGAAGGTCATAAAGACATTCTTTCCTTTCTCTGAAGGTCAACCCTGTGCTTGCTAACATGGGGTTTTCTGTTTGAAACCTGGCATACTAGGCACACCTACAGCCACAGCATATAACAAACGACAGGATAAAAACCTTTCTGTATGGAATCAGAAAGTATTAAACTTCATCTAACAAAAAGAGTTTCGCTTGCTTAGTTTAACAAAGTTGTTTACCTTTGTTAAATAAAATTGAATACTTTCACATTTTAGTAAATGTACCTGGTTTTCCTAGATTTTAGTGTGATGAATGCAGGTCATACCAAGGAACTGTACAACTAGTGTCATTAAACAAGATCCTTCAGGTTAATGTGACACCAGCCAGAAGCATACATAGCACTGAGAACTGTAAAACAGTTTCATGTTTAGTTATTTATTAACAAGCAAACATCCTGCCATTGTTTGAAGAGAGACTGGTGTGCAAATCAAGGCAGCATTAGCAATGCATGATGCAACTGCTCACTCTTCTCTCAGCAGCAGAATTGTATGTATAGCAAACCACAGACACCTAATGAACACATGAGGCTTTGAATGTGGGCAGTCTCAGACCAGTGGTGAGAAAGGGACATGGAACACCTTCAGAGAGTTAACAGGAGACATGTCCTACTGCCTCACTCACACATCTCCCAGTTTATGTACAGCTAAATGATGGCTCCTTCTGTAGACCAGTGCTTGGCCAAGGTCAAGCAGGATGACAAAAGTCGAGGGCCCTTATTGTGTCTTGAAAAAAAGGAATTAAAATCATTATAGCTGTCAGCTAATTGCAACATGACTGATGTTTTTGTGTGACGGTACAGCTTACTGCAAAAAGAGCTTTGTAGCCTGTGTGCTTAATGCTAAGTGATGGACATTCACCTGAATGTGTGCCATCTGAACCTGACCTAATCCAAACTGGTTCCTTGTGGTCCTACCTATGCCAGCAATGGAAAGGGAGCTACACATTAAGAAGGAACAGCCTAGTAAGTGCCCATATATGTCCTGTAACATTACAGAAGGCCTAATATACGCATTGAGTGCATGATGTTTAATTTCATAGACAGATGTTTCGCTTCATGCTTAGCATGTGGAAGAAGAATTTAAGTAAGTATGATAAAAATCTGGAAGAATATAGTAATAGAATGTGACACAATTAACATGAGTAATCAAATGGTTATAAAAAGGCACCAGGCTTATGATCTTTGGTCTTGGGCTATTTGGTGGCTAGTAGCTAATCAACTGTACCAGTGTTTTCTTGCTTTCTGCTTTCCATTCTCATACCTGGAAAAAAAAAAAATCCTAAATTCTAAATCTGGTCATGAATCAAGTTTGGGCAGAAGGTACTGAATGAAGCCAGGTCCTTGGGTCATGAAATAAGTAGGCACTAGACCTTCTAGTATTAACATGAGCTAATAGATGAAGGGACAACCCTGGAAAAAATGGGTTGGGTCCCTGACTGAAGCCAGAGAGAGACACAGAAGCAAAAATGAACTGATACACTCCAGTTAAGCAAAGAGGCAGGCAAGGCCAATGTTCCTGCCATTCCTGTTCCACCTCAGTCAGAGTTAGAAGGATGGATATGGGATTTACCTGCAACAAGGAATTTTTTTAATTCTCTGTAAATAAAACTACTTTTTAAAGCTTATTTTGATTTTAAAAGTTTTATCATCTAAAAAAAACCAAAACAACAACTGAAGGAAGTTTTCCAATACAATGTTAAGGACTCAAAATATTTAATTTTGAAAAAGTCAGAGTCGAACACTTTAAGGTCTTCAGGAATTGTTTTTCTTGCTTCCACACCCCATCTCCCCCAGCAGAAATGGCAATATAGAGATACATTTGTGAAATGTTTTTATGTTGTTAACTCAGCATTGTTTTGCTAAAAACGGTCTAATTAGAAAAGTTACAGAGATAAACTAAAGTCTTCTTTCTCTTTCTGTGATGCCTTCTGTATTAGATTTTAAAGAGGCACGTTCATAAATCATAATGATCCATTAAGGAGTATGAATACATTGAGTTCAGCATGAGGTTTTCTAGCTAGATTTGTATTAGTGCATCATAGTCTCAAACAGGTAACAACACCATTAGTACAGTATTTATACTAGCTGTTGGAAGCAAGCATAGAGGCATAATTTGAAACTGATGCTGTCCATTCAAAATTCAGCTACCTCTGCTGATCTTTGATGTCACAGACCAGCAATCCAAAAAGTAAGGTATACAGTATAAAAAGGTATGGGAAAAAATAATATTTTAATATCTCTTCCTGGAGTGGATGCTTATTATTAAAATATGTTTTCCCTCCAAAATGAAAAGCAACTAAAAGAAAACCAGACTAAATAGAATGAAAGTATACTCAGAAGCAAAAGGACATGGAGAAGAGGAGGGATGCAAGATAAACTGAGAAGGCAGCAGCAGGAAAGACTAACAAAAGTATTTAAAAGATTAAAAGATATAACTTTGACATTGAAAGTTTGGAAATACGCTTTTTAGGTCCTTTCCAAAGGGGCTAAGAAGTTAAAAGCTGCAGCATTTACTGATTTGAAGAGTTCTTAAACATCTTTTGACTGTCAGAACTCCACTATCTTCACAGACTTTAGTAAGAGATTATACAACTTGCACATAGGTTAATATCTATATCTCTGCACTTGGAGTTTTTCAGCTAGCTCTACTGACAGTGACTTCCCAGCTGGCCAAACACCTCAAGGATCTCTGCCATGTTCCCAGTCACTGGTAGAGTGACTAAGTACAATAGCACTGTAAAGGACCTCCTGAGTCATCCCATGCTATCACAGGCATCCAGTCACAGAAATTCCTTAAAAAGATAAGATATTAACACCTTAAAACGAGCTACTGGCTCTGAGTTTTGGTATTCCCTCATTACAAATATGTTAATTTGTATTTAGAACTTTTTTATATACTTTTCATCGGTATTTGCATTGCCTTATTCTTTGTACTAACAGAAGGAAATATAAACCATTTTGTATATACACATAAACATTTAAACAGAGAGAGAGCCTTCAAGAGATATAGGAAAATGTTATTAATATTTTTATTCAACTCTTTTTTCATGCCCATCCTGATCCTTCATTATCACCTCTTGATTAGAATGTTCCCTGTACTGTATTAAATTAAAGCCATAAAGGCCCATATACAACCATTTGTACATGATTTGTGAGAAGAGGAGGAAATATCATGGACAGCATACAGTCTCTAAGGCAAAGACTTGCTTTGGACTTTTTGATGGCTCACAGACTCAAGAGGAAAATTAATTGTTCTGGTTTTGGCTGGTGTAGAGTTAGTTTTCTTCATAGTGACTAGTATGAGGTTATGTTTTGGATTTATGCTGAAAACAGTGTTGATAATACAGGGATGTTTTGCTGTCACTGAGCAGTGCTTACACAGAGTCAAGGTCTTTTCTGCCTCTCACCCCACCCCACCAGCGAGCAGGCTGGGGGGGCACAAGAAGTCAGGAGGGGACACAGCTGGGATAGCTGACCCCAGCTGACCCAAGGGATATCCCATACCATATAATGTCATGGTCAGCGTACAGAGCTGGGGGAAGAAGAAGGAAGCCGGGTAGGGGAAGCATTTGGAGTGATGGCGTTTGTCTTCCCAAGTGACCATTACGTGTGATGGAGCCCTGTTTTCCTGGAGATGGCTGAACACCTGCCTGCTGATGGGAAGTAGGGAATGAATTCCTTGTTTTGCTTTGCTTGCGTGCATGGTTTTTGCTTTCCCTATTAAAGTGTCTTTATCTCAGCCCATGAGGTTTCTCGCTTTTACTCTACTGATTCTCTCCCCCACCCCACCAGGGGGGAGTGAGCGGGCGGCTGGGTGGGGCTTAGTGGCCAGCTGGGGTTAAACCACGACATGAACCTATCAGTGTGCCTCAGTGTGACAAAGAACAGATTCCTCACAATGTTGTAGAGAAATGCTGTCACCGCTCTGGTAATAAATTGGTTTAAACTTACCAGAACAAGAATCTCCAAGCCTTAATAGAGAGTATATATGGTTGATGTAGGGCCCGTGTGCAGGGCTGTCACAACCTGACCTTGCTTGCTACAGCAGCAATGGGTTTTGATTGCACCCTGAACACTTTAGACATATTTTTCTCCCTCACTTGCTCCCTGACAGATTGGGACACCAGAGGTGGTGAATGTCACTGCATGTTTTAGCTCCGAACAGCAGGCTAAGGTCAGCAATGTGAAAAGAGGATGTAAAACCTACTTTAAAATCTTTCCATGAGTGGAAAAAAAGTAGTGGCTTGGTAAGAGGAAAAGGAGTCTTCCACTCACCAGGGTTGGATGATGTCCAGCACATGTCAGTAGTGACTGCAGATCACTAACAACAGATGTCTGCCCAGTGACCTATTCAAAATAGCTGTTGGTCTCCATCCAGAGTCTCATGAACAGGTATCTGTGTTACAGCTGGTGCTCACTGGCACCTTTGTTAACAGTCTCAGCAGAGAAACCAAGGACCGAGTGGCCCACAGAGATTGAACTGTCCTCTCACCCTGCCTCAATAAGTTTGAAACTTATTGGCAAGAAAATCTTCCCTTATGCTACCTAAATTTGAATGCACTTTGTATTTCCAATGTCTTCCCTGAGTAATAGACACTTCAGAAAATGTGATGAATTTTATATTTTTGCAAAAGCTTCACAGATATTAAAACAATATTTATGAAAGCAGCAGCTTTAAGGGATCCATAGTTAAAATTAGTTGAATTTTACAATTAGCTCTCAATTCCACTTTTTATATTTGAAAAAAGAAAACCCAGCATATCCTTGTCATTGTATTGACATGATAAAAAATCCACACCAAAAACCCCAACCAACCAAACAAAAAGAAACCCCAACAGTTTCATTTGAGTACATAGAAAGTATTTTTGTATACTTTACCTTAAATCACCTGATTATGGAGGAAACTGGATTAATGGAGAAATTTTGCATTGAATGTCAGCCTATTTTTGGCACAGTCAAAATCAATACTGAAAGAACACAGGTTATTATATCCGCTCCTGTAGCTGAGTGATGAGTAGGAGATGAGTAGTAGCCAAGATAGATTTGTCATGAACAAATAAGTCAAACCAATCTAAATGCCTTCTGTGACAAGGTAGCAGACTTTGTGGATAGAGAGAAGCAGTGGATGTCATGTAGAAAATCTTCTGACATGGTCTTGGATAGAACGCTTATAAGCAAACTAGGTCTACATAAAACTACCAGGTACAAATAAAAATGAGTAACTGCACCCAAGCTATAGATACTAATGGAAAGAGACACTGAATAAGGTTCTGCAATAGTCTCTTCTAGGTCAGTCTTTTTCAATGTTTTTGTTAAATCTACCAATGACACAGACACAGGAAATACATTTTGGAGGACAGGCTTATAATTCAAATTAATTTTTACAGATCTGAACAGAGAGAGGAAAATGAAATTCAGTTAATTTAATGGGGACAAATGCAAGATTTTACATGTAGATGGGAGTAATCAGTTCCACAGATAGAAAACAGGGAACAATCAGCAGTTCTTCCAGAGAAGCCCTTGGGATTGTGGTTGATCACAGGTGGAAAACAAGGCAACGACGGCATGCTGTTTCAGGTGTATAGCTTAGAAGATCAGAGAAGTATCTTTCCTTCTAATTCAACAGCACTCACAAGGTTTTAGCTGAGCTCATTTTTGTACATCACACTCCTGGAGAAAGGAGGAGCAATTAGAGTCTATAGGAGATCAGTGGAAAATATGAGCTGTGAAGAAAGCTGACAGAAAAGGATTTAATATGTTTTTTTTAGCATGAAGAGATGATTGAGAGAACAGGTTTTAATTGTGAAAGAGGTTGCTGTTTAATGAATTCTTCATGGGTATAAACTGTAGAAAAATGGATTTAAATTAGATGAAAGGATTATATTTCTATCAGTCCAGAGAGGCAGCATACTTTTATTGATTTTGTTCTGGATGCTGTTAAGGTAATCCTTTTACACATTGTCTTTGGTTAGCCTTCAGCTCATGAATGGTTTATCAACAGCAGGTTGAGAAACTGGTCTAGAGAACCCGATAAGGCATTTTACAGCTTTGTTTTTATATGTCTATGGATGAACCAGATTTACCTGTAGACAGCATTTCTGCAGCAGAGTTCATATGCTTTGAAGACCTCCTGGTAACACTGAGCACCACTGAAATCACGATGGTGATGCTCATGTATTTCAGGCTCCATCCAGGTATTTCAGGCTCCATCCAGGTATTTCAGGACTGGGTTCCTTCCTTTTATTATAGAACTAATATGTATTAGTATTATTCATGCTGTGTGGTCTTAAAACAGGCACTACTCATATGTACATTTTGTGTCAAGAGCAGAATCAAGTTGAACAGGGAGCTACAGATAGGGACAGGGGCAAAAAGATTCTCAAATAGGTGAAAATTGAAAGAATAATCATTAAAATTATTGCATTATGTTGAAATAATAACACAAAAGGTTTTAAATAGCTGTAACTTTAAAAAGGGTATATAAAAATGCAATGACTTGTCAGGGTAATCTTGTTCCCACCTCTTACTTGCTACACTCATATATTACATCCTGCCTCAAAACATGTTCATGTTGCATGATGAACTCCCAAACAGGTCTCACAGAAAGTCAGACAGTTTTGAGTAGGTACTGGAGTCCTGTGGAGAATGTGTCATACAAGCACATGCATGGACTGAAACCTCTTCAGTGGTGGGATACTCTATCTTACACTTCTGAATAGAGCTTACTATGCTGTGCACAGAAGAGAAGGGATCTGCTTTTAATGAATTATAAATGTCAAGAATCAAACACTGACATACTACCTAGATGTTACTGAAAATGTAAGAAATACGTGTAGCATAATCATGTTAAATCATATCTACTGTTTTTTACATTATTTTATTTCAATTAATAAAGAAAAAAAATATGAAAGGTATGCAGCTACTCTTGATTTTTCTCTGCCAAGAACAATCAGCAAAACTACATTTCAACTAATCTCTCAGGTCAGAATGGGTGAACAGTGCCAGAGAGGTGGAGAAGGGGAGGTAAAATGTTATATAATTGCTTGGCTAAAGGAGCTTTTAGGCCACTTTTCAGACTTTAGGTACTTAAATGTGATATCTATGTTACAAATGTAACACTATAATTTGCAAATGTAGCTGCCGTAGTCTCTAGCTATGGTCAGTGAGAAGATATTGACATATCTTTATCTGGAGATTTTTGGAGATAATAGTGTATCTCTCTGAGTGAGAGAAAACAGTGATGTTTCTAACTTAGATTTGAGTTATCCAGTGTGGGTACTCAATTGAAATTATCTATCTATCTATTCATCTATCTATCTGTCCATTGATGCTGCATCGTACCTGGTTGCCTACTGGGGTTAAACCACAATACATACACATATAAGAAATTTCCTTGTCACAATTTCAATATAAAATCAGGTCCAAAACTTTCATTTATAGAGCTTGGTCATTTATTTAATTTGCAAATATACTTTTATATCTACATGGTCAGTTTTTCCCTTTAAATGCCTATGAATTATGAATTGTTATCAACCATGATCAAAGCTCTGTTCTCTCAATGACTAAGGTCTTAGTAATGGATATAACTGCACTTTGAAGGTACATTGACTGTATCTAACCATTTCACATTGCAATCAGACTACTAATATACAATCTCTTGTAGCACTCATCATAGGACCTATTTCTTCAGTAGATCAGCTAATATCATCACTGTTGATGTTAACCTAATCTCTACGTCCGTTGCTTCAGAGTACAAATGTCATGAATACTTTCACCTTCAAAGGCTGAAAGCTTTAATTTGAATCTCATCCTTCCCTTTTTCTTCCATTGAAAGGAAAAGGACAAAAACATCAGAATGACCTTGAATATAATTATATTAATCGAAATTATCAAGTTGAATTAAAAATAATACTCCTTCAATACTTTACTGTCTTAGCTATTCCTGTCCCCTGTAAACATGATTTTTCTATTTAAAATTTTGTTTGTATATATATGTATGTATATGTATTTATTTATATATGTTTCTTACAAAAAGATGCCATTTACTCTTTGAGTCTGTATTATTTCTTCATATGCCTTTTACCACAGTGGAAAAAGGTTTTTTTTTTCCCCTATTAATTCTGCACACTGAATCCTGCAAATATTGGTAAATTCCAAATCTGCTGAGGGCTTTGCACTCCTGTGTAATTTGTTATATGTTGCTAGAGCACCTGGCACTCTTTAAGGCCTAAGTTATCTCCAAAGGTACAAATATTTCTTATTCATGATCTGCTGATATGAACTGAAGGCAGGCCTAAAACATTTTTTTAGCCTCCCGAGGTTGGTATTTATTTTAAAACTGTGGCTCCTTTTATACCTTGCCTGTTTCAAATACAATGTTTATTCTTTACATGATCACCGCAACCACAATCATGGTCCATTCTGTGGAGGCAGCAGTGCTGTGACATTCTCAGTTTTGGTGGATTTTCCCCCATTTTTGGCCGGAAAGAGCAGAAAATCAATGCAAGACAGATACAGTGTGAAGCCCACCGTGCATTCTCCCTTATGAACCTGTACCATCTGAGACTTAGGAATTAAAAGGGAAAGAATAGCTAGATAAGAAATTGGTGGAAAAGTTGCTATTTTTAATCTGGTTCTAGGCTCTTTGCCTACTTAAAATTAAATAGCTCTGTCTCAGAAGAAAAGTGCTATTTTTTAAAAAAGCAAAAAAAAGGAGATTAATTTTAATTCTTAAAGCCTAATGGAGAAAAACAGCACATAAAAATGTTATTTTAATAAGTCCTGTCCTAAATAGATACTCTTAAATAGTCACCATTATTATTTAGCCTTGAGGAGAAAAGTTCAGTTCTTTTTATTTGTCGGTATGCTTACATTAGCTAAAGAGCTCTCATAAACAAGAAAATTCCCTATGTATACTAAACGACACCCAAGGTAAGCATGAAACCATGTACCAAAGCTCTGTTATAATTTCTAAGGGAAAAATGCATACTTTGTTAGAGACAGATACAGACTCAATGTTCTAGTCAGATATTAGCTGTTATTTAATAAACTGCTTTACAAATTAAACATTACATTACTGATTACCTGACCATTTCTACTAGTTTTATAGCTGTCAGATGCCACTGACCGTAGTAGGTTGCCACTCAGGTTTGTGCCTGAAAGAACAAAGTACAATATAATATGTATTCTTCCCTCCCTTTTTTTTAGTTACTGGGAATTCCCACAGCAGTTATACACTCTCAGGGAGGTCAAAAGTCTGCAGCTGCATCAGGGTCAGGGACTGAGAATGATTCCTTGTACCATCTTTTTGTTTTTCTTCTGCTGGAATAGGCATGACGTGGCTTGAAAGAAGTATAGCAACTCAGGAAAGCTGGGAGAGCTGCCTGCCGAAGTGGCCAAGCTATAGTGAATACAGTACTGGCTATTTACCCAATTAGTGTTAGGAAATGGCCAGACAGCCATTTAATGAGCATAGTCCCGCTGTGGCATACACTGACATATGTGTGTGTAGCAGATCTGTTTACAGGAAGCTCCAGAGTTAAGATGATTTGCTGTTTGCACTCTATAAATAGTTGTCATTTATAGCCCTATCTGTTATAACAGGTAGCATATGGCTCTTTCTATCGGCATGGAAAGACAAGTAATTTTTTTTGCAGCTGGGGATATTCATGCCACTTTTCTTTAGGACCTGACTTAAGCCCAAGATGCTCATTGCCTTAATCATTCTATACATGAAGGTTCTGCGAATCGTCCTTCTAACCTGAAGCTCTGTACTCGCGTGGCTGTACTCTCACTTCCTTTCTTTTACCTGACTTTGTCTCTCTTTCATTCGTTCCCTTATACAGAGAGCCATTCCTTCAGTGTATTTTCTAACACTGAACCTATCCAGCTTTCCAATTCTCCACTTCTTTGAAAGCCTGGTCTCACAGACCTTTTCTTTTCCTATATTATAAATGTTAACTCCATCCCCTTCTGCAATTGCCTGGTGGGGGCTGGCTCATACGCACAGCTATGAAAAAAACCTGTGCAGACAAACCTGCCCTACGGATTCCAGTCTGAATAGAGGTAACACACACTTGTTTGCTCTCTTTTAAAGGTTTGTTTTCATTTTTTGGCATTTTCAATACACTTTACAGTTATGTTCACATAGATTTCAAAGGGATATCTATAAAACTTGCAAAAGGCTGAATCTACCACAGTCCCATCCATAGCAAAACTTGCCAGATATCCACAGATTCGTAACCTGGGATTTCCCCTCCTACTTCAGCCTTCCTCCCTCAAAGAAACAAGGGAGCCTAGTTTCAACAGAGGCTTTCAAAGATGATGGGATGTGAGTCTTTGCACTGACCTCTTTTAGAAGCCTTTATATGAAAGGGAAGCAGAAGCCAGCCTCCTACCACTTCTTGCAGAGAACAGGAGAAATCTCAGTACAGATTTTTGCAGCTCCTTTCCAGGATGGTGACACAAAGGATGTTAGGGATCTGCTGCAAAAGGCTGGAAATTCACTACTGGTATGAAAATGCAAATTAAAACCTGTTAAACAAGGAACACATCAGATAAATACATATAAAAAATTGTGTATACTACACATTTACATACAATATTTTTATTCTGCAAGCTAAAATTAATCTGGGCTGGTCAAAGACACTTCAGAAGCAGTTGCCACTGGGAGCCCCCCTGCTATCACTAGAACAACTTTCAGTCCTCCTGAAAGCAGGAAAGACAAGGTACTTTATCCAAAGCTTGAAAGGGATTCCTTGCTAAGAGCATCAGAGTCTGGCTGGCAGCTCAGTGTAGCTACGCGCTTTAATAATTTTGT
>VZTL01060653.1:0-74608 GCA_013400535.1 Scopus umbretta
AAGAACATAGTGAGAGATCAATGTGCACTTGAGTGAATATGGTTCAGTGCTACCAGCTGCCCAAAATAGCTCAAAAGGGGGCATGTCAAAATGACAGGCACTGCTGAAAGGAGTTGAGGAAAGCATCAGTGCTGGAAAAAAATCTCAGGGGCATGTTGCAATCTATTAACTTTTAATGAAATCAGTAGATGACCTGCTGATTTGTGTTCCTTCTCAGCAAGGAGACTGGACTGCTGCTGTTCTAAAATCACAGTAGCACCAGCCAAATGACAGCATAGCCATTGACTGATTTCCTAGAGAACATCAAAATGGCAGTCTGCTCCTGCCATTCCATCTTACTGGGGAAAAAACTTCTTTTTTTAACCCCTGCAATTAATTTACTTGAATTGCAGTGCAAAGTACAAAGTTGTGAAGAGAAGCTGATGCCATCCTAACCTCTAGAAAAGGGAGATTGAGCTGGCTCTTGAACTTTGTTGGAGTCACCACTGGTACCATTTAATTTGGACTTCTCTTTTCTTGTCAGGGTTTCTCCTATCAAATGTGTTTTTATAGCTTGCTCGTGTGTGTTGTATTCATACCCTGCCAGTCACCATAGCATCTAGACACAGACGTCAACATCTCACATTTCAGACTGTTTTTCCCTTTGCCTTAAATCTTAAATGCTAAACATGTATGCAGTTTTAGTCCCATTTTCCATCACAGATGGAGGCTCTAAAATCCTTAGTCCCTTTAAGAAATGTGAAGCACATACTAACCCATTTTCTAAGACATGGTTTTCAAGGTGCTTATTCTCTCCATTTGAAATTAGTCTCTGTTGCTCAGCAATCCTTTTCTGACATTTAAATTTTATTTTTAAATGTAGACTTTTTTTTTTCAGATTGCTTTCCCCCTAAATATGTGTTCAGTGAAATGGAGTCAGCAGGCACAAAGGATTTCTCACCATAGATGCTAAAAACCTGACCTGACAAATAGTCACTAAAACCAGTGTCTTAAGGCCTTGTGCCAAGAAGAGGAGATATCTTTTATAATATCAGAATTTAATATAGGAAGAATGAATGTCAAACTAGTAAACCCAGTTTACATAAATCATCTTAAATAAGCAATAAAACAAGATAGGACAGGAAGTTTTATAGAGTTGTTATGAAATTAATCATAAAGGTTTGGGGCCATCAGTTACCTGGGATGTGTTAATGACCTCAGAAAACATCCTGGATTGTCTTACTGGCCTTGCAGTATGAATATAATAATAATGAAAAAAAAAATCAATTAGTCTTCTGCTCTAGGAAATGATTCATGGTTAAAGTGGCATTTTGGGGGGATTTTTGTGCGCTTTTTTTATTAAAATCTGTAAGTACACCATTTCTTGGGTATCCTCCCCCAGTCTCAGCAAGGTTCCCTAGCCCATTTTCTCCTAACTGGGAAATGATCCACCTTCAGAGGTGCTGACAACCAACAACTGTTTGCTGATATAAGCAGTGCAGGCAGCTTTTTGCAATGTTTGTAGCATATGTGGCTCTTGGGGCTTGCTGGTGCACAGGAATGACACTGATTTCACAAAACAGATCTCTAAGACCTTACATAGGATAAGCTTAAAGCAATGGATAGGCTTAACTAACATGCTGAATGAGGGCTAAGGCTCTGAAAATATCATTTGAGATGGAATAATATGAGTATGCCTTGATGTTGCTAAGCTTAAAACCCACACTGAAACTTAACCCTTCCAGCAACCACAGACTGGCTTCTTGTTTAAGAAGAGCTTTGCATGTATTAATCAATGAGCAGGAGCTTCTGATTCTTAGTCTTTTATTATATCAAAGAAAGAGCCAGGAGCCACTCAAGGCTGCTGTGGCCAATGGCCAGAGGTTCCCACTTCTAATAAAAAGCTTTATTTCATATTTCACCATAAAAATACTGGCGGGAAGGACATGTTTCCTCACCTATCTGAGTCTTAACAGACCACTTTGAGCAAAACAGAATTCCTTTCCTTTATAAAATAAGACCTCCAGTTGCAAATACTATTATTTCTATTGTTTTTGATGTTACAGGTATCTGTAACATCATTACCTGTAGTTAAGTAGACAGCATTACCTGTAGTTAAGTCAGCCCGGTACTCTTAGAGATAAAGAGTACAAAATTATAAGACTCTATCAGTTCGTATGACATTGGTAGATATTAAAAGTTTAAGCAGAAATTTTCCATGTCAGGACTTTGCCTCAGGCTGATTTTTTTTTTTATTTCAACAAAAAACATTTTTTCTTCTTATTATTTCTCAAAATGAGGTTACAATAAAATTGTTCAACCCTGATCCATACATCTGCTTACTTCTTCTATATTTGGAAGGAAGGACTTTACATTTTGGTAGAGGTGTCAGTTGGTAATTTTGTGTCACCCTGTGGAAGACGCATATAAATTGAGCAAAACTGTGGGGCCCTAAACTTTTAGCTTAGAGGCTGGTTTCTGCAGATATACTCCATAGTGAGGAGGAAGGGGCTGAGCATGACTTTTGCACTTCACAATATCAGGGCCCTTGCTAAGATTTAGCAGCAAAAGTGAGCAGAAAAGAATGCCTCTCTTACAAGCTCGCTGACACTACCACTTTCCCTGCTCTTATCAGCTGCGTCCAACAACCCAGACAGGCAGAGGCGAGGAGCAGCCAGTCCAGGATGTGAAAAGCTGGACCAGCAGTGTTTGTATTGGAGACATCTGGGTGGAGAGGTGACTGGCTAGGAAAAAAATGAACTGGAAGGGAAACTGAGACTGGGACAGTGAGGGACTGGGAGAAAAGATACTGGAGAGGTGAGGGAAAGGCACAAGAGGTGAGCTGGGTCCAAGGGAAACTGAAGGAGGAAAGAAACAAGAAGTAGAAGAGTCCATGGATACTTACCTTGGGATGCAGAAACATGCTAAAAGCATTTTGGCATTATTAAGTCAAGAACAGAAATTAGGAAATGCCAGAATGGTTTCTAGTAACTCAGCTCCCCAACCATAACATCCTATTAATACAGAGGATTTTATTTTCTCCGTAATGTTTATTGCTGGTATTACATCTTCAGCACAGTGAGGAAGGTAGCCAGAGACTCCTTTAACTTGAGTGTGGGAGAAAGCAGTTAAGTACCACCTTAACTGATACCTGTGATTGCACACCTGTACTAATCAAAAAGGAGAGCCTTTCCAGTTATTTTTTTAAGGCATGTGTATTTTGTGGGTTTGACTTTTCCATAAGAATTAAATTACATTATTCAGTGGAAAAACAATGAACAGAGGGTTTGACAAAAGGAGAATAAGGTAATGTTAAGAGAAAAAAACCCAGAAATATACTAAGAAGGTGTAGTATCTATGGCACAGTTCCATTACAATGTTGGTTTTATTACTGTTTTTCTGCCCACAGACCTCTAATTAATTTCTATTATTTATAAAATCACCCTCACAAAAATGTAGTGGGTCAAGATATAGTGATTTTGATAAAGATTAAAATAAGTTAGTCCGAGGAGGTCAACAAGATACCCATTTTGATTTGTAACAGCGCTTTCCCTGCTGAAATAAAGGGATGGTGATGAGTCTGTCTGGGTTCTGTTCCCAGCTCTGCCTTTGATACGCTGGGCTCGTCAGCAGGTATCTCACGAAAAATTATTAAAAAAATTCCAAATCTCACTTCCTTTGTAGCATCATGAACAGATGTTTGGGACACCCAAAATTGATGGCTGCTTTTTGAACATATTTCTTCCAAACTTTTTGATGCTGCAGTTCACTCCTTTGTAAAATGGTTTTAATAATCCATGGCACATAGGCGTAAGCTAATGTTTGGATTATATTGGGAGCCAGAAAGAGTTCGCTTTTCATGCAGCTACCTTTCTAACACTCTGTTTCTTTTCTGTACACTGCAGGCTGTGAACCCATCCCTGTAAAGTACCTCCAGTGGAGCAATATAGAGTCTATTGTGGCTGTGGTCTTTTCCTGCCTGGGGATCCTGGTCACCATGTTTGTCACCCTTATCTTTGTGCTCTACAGGGACACCCCTGTTGTCAAATCCTCCAGCCGGGAGCTCTGCTACATTATCCTTGCTGGCATCTTTCTGGGTTACGTCTGCCCTTTCACCCTTATAGCTAAGCCCACCACGACATCCTGCTACCTCCAGCGCCTTCTGGTGGGTCTCTCCTCTGCCATGTGCTATTCTGCTCTTGTGACCAAAACCAACCGCATTGCACGCATCTTGGCAGGCAGCAAAAAGAAGATCTGTACACGCAAGCCACGTTTCATGAGCGCATGGGCCCAAGTGGTCATTGCTTCCATTTTGATCAGCGTGCAGCTGACACTGGTGATCACGCTAATCATCTTGGAGCCCCCAATGCCCATCCTCTCCTACCCCAGCATTAAGGAAGTTTACCTTATCTGCAACACCAGCAACCTAGGTGTCGTGGCTCCTGTGGGCTACAATGGACTTCTCATCATGAGCTGCACGTACTATGCCTTCAAGACTCGCAATGTGCCTGCCAATTTCAATGAGGCCAAGTATATTGCATTCACCATGTACACCACTTGTATCATCTGGCTGGCCTTTGTGCCTATCTATTTTGGGAGCAACTACAAGATCATCACTACCTGTTTTGCAGTGAGCCTGAGCGTGACAGTGGCACTGGGGTGCATGTTCACTCCTAAGATGTACATCATCATAGCCAAGCCTGAGAGGAATGTCCGCAGTGCCTTCACCACCTCAGATGTGGTGCGTATGCATGTCGGGGATGGCAAGGCACCTTGCAAATCCAACACTTTCCTCAACATTTTCCGGAGAAAGAAGCCAGGGGCCGGAAATCCAAAGTAAGTGAATGACTACAGGTACACGTCTATTTGTATATGTCTCTCTCTTTGCCATCCTTTCTTGGTTGACCGTAGTCTGCTGAAGAGTAAGGTATGTAATAGTTTTTCATCTCACGTGTAGCAGAAAAGGTGGAAATGATCCTTTAGATCTAAGCCTCAGATGGATATTGACATGTTGCTTCTTATTTTCTCTCCTGCTCTAAAGGCAGCCCTGTACACAAGTCCCTCTACCTCTGGGGCAGGTCAGGAAGTGGCAAAGTAACCAAGCTCCATTTGCAGCTTCTCCCATCTCTCCGTGCATGTGATGGGGATCTCACGTCCCTGTGTGCAGTTGCTCTGTATTATGCTCAAACTGAGGTGCTATTGTAGCCTTTCGGGAAAGGAAAATCTATGTCTGAGTGGTTGTAAATCACATGTACTTGTCCAAGGCCACTGGGATGTGCGTGTGAAAGCCGGGGATTGAACATCAGTTTTTAAAGTAGTGTTTTGTGACAGTCCTCATGATTGTGATCCAAAAGCACCCTTCATACTATCCTTATGCTCTATTTAATATTCAGAATTATGAGCGATACCCTTAATCATCATTGGTGTAAACTTGTCCATGTTCTCAAACCCAGTGTTGGTGTGTAAGTTGCAGACATCAACTGATGGTGAAAATGAACTTGCATCCACAGCTGTTACTTTCCTTGCTAATAATTAAAAGCAACCCAGCTGCAGCAGAGGAGGAGAGGGAACTGTTACTTCAAACAGCATCTCCCTGTGAGCAGCTCTCTGAACATTTGCATTCTTTATTATCTTACTGCTTTTTAATCTTTAAAGAAGCATCATAGAACTAGACATGAGCTTAGATTACTTTTGTCCCAATTAAAAAAATTATCAAAATAATAAATAACCAATGAAGTCTACATTTCTGAGCTTCCTGACAGAATTAAAATTCAGTTAATTTCCAACTCTTTGGGATCTGTAGGTTTCTCTGAGTCACTCGAGTTGGTTTCGATTCAGTTTGCATAAGAACCGTTTTCTTATGTCCTGGAGGCGGAAGGGATAAGAATGGAGGTAATACCGCAGCAAACTCATGCTGTGATCAATTTTGCCTTTATGCTACTTCAATACTTTTTATTTTGTTGCCAGACAGGGGGTCAGAAGAGAAGGGAATGGAGACATAAGTAACCCAAATATACAGCTCAGTGTGCCATGGAGGCCACGACAAGACTGTCAGCTCCTGAGCTAGACAGAGAGGGAGCTGGGAGTGGCAGGCAGCCCTGGGAGCCCCCCATGCATGGAGACAGCCAAAAATCTCTGTAGCTCAAGAGCTTGAATTCCATGCAAATAGAAAGATGGAGTCTGATCCACCTCCCTCTGACTCTGTGGAAGTTGGATGGGGTCTCACATATCTGTAATAAACTAGTGTGGTGTCTCTGCAGCGTAGTCTGTGGCTAACGCTATTGGTATCCTTAAGATGATGTCTGACAAAAAAAAAAAAAAAGGACTACTAAGTATTTTAGATCATGAGAAACTTAGTAACTAATTCTTTGTTATGATTACTGTTCTTCTACTTTCACCAAAAAAATTGTACTTTACAAGACCCAAATGCAATATATTTACAACACAGTTCATAATATGAGAAAATATTTCATCCTGTTCAAAAAATGAGCTTTCCCCTCAGCGTTGTCACCTTAAATAAACAACAGGGCTTACATGGGCTTTTTAATAATTCATTTGTTGCATAATTTTAGTAAGATTTTCTTGACCTCTCTGTTGAGCCTGTGTGAGTGGTACAAAGCAAAAAAGCCCTACAGTTTTAAGGTGCTCTTCTAAACCAAAAGCTCAACACGTAGTTAATATGCTTTTTTTTGTCTCAGGTCAAGCCTCCAGATCTTTTACACAGCAAAATCCCAACCTCTGACCTAAACCTTTTGTGCAGTTACTGCTATGTTCGTCACTTAAACCAGCAGAGTTGTGGAGGCATGCTAGGCTTGCTGATAGAGAAGGACAACATGCCTCTCTGTATATGGGCATAAAGAACTGAAAGCAGTGTAGTATACAAACATGCAGCTTTGGAAATAAAGTGACAAGACAGGACAAAAATTTATTTCAGGGCTTCAGAGGGTGTTTTAGCTCCTAGCAGAGTCCATTGCAAAGCTCGTAAGGACATTACACTGACACAGATAAAGAAGTGTGAGCCACTGAGGAAACCAAGAAGGAAAAAGTAGAATTTGCTGGAGCCTTTGAAGCATCTAGACAACTCAAATGGGTAGTCAAGTTCTTCCTGAAACATGACTTGAAACTACTGGAACATCCTTACTGCCCACAAGGAATGGCCTCCTGGCTGATTTTCAACATTTTTTTTCATTTTCT
The DNA here is from genome assembly GCA_013400535.1 of Scopus umbretta. Classification (NCBI taxonomy): domain Eukaryota; kingdom Metazoa; phylum Chordata; class Aves; order Pelecaniformes; family Scopidae; genus Scopus; species Scopus umbretta. Next base: position 7,174 of record VZTL01060653.1, read on the forward strand.
ATCAAAATCTGGGATTTATTTGCCAGTTTTTCAGTAATCCAGATCCCTGAGTATGTTGCTATGCTTCTTGATTCTGTAATCATCCCTCCCTATGGCCACATTTTTCTGTCTGTAAGTATTCAGCAGTGCTTCACTCAAAAGATCTCTTTTCTAGCTTTCTTACAAAAACTTTCCATGCATTTTCTTGTTACTCTCTTCCTAGCTTGTTTTTCTTTTTCTACTTTTCAATTTTAATCTCTGTTTTCCTGTCTGTATCAAACCTTTTCTCTGCTCACCCCAACAGCCTTAGTTAAGGCCCTTACTTGGGTTAAGAGCATCCCCTTAACTTCCCAGCTGAACACCCTATAACTGCACAATGCCCTGTCCCAGGGCAAGTCTCCTCCTTTCTCTCTGTTCTTGACGAGCAATGTGTCTTGGAACAGAGAAAAAAATCCTGGTGCAAACCCTAGAGAAATACTTTGTATTATTCTGTGAGAGAACTTGAATCTGGGTCTGGGAGATCCCTCATGAGTGTCTTCAGTACCGAGCTACTGTCAGTCTCTCCCTCTTGTCGAATGAATATTTAAATATTTATAAAAAATGGAACAGCTCTATCAGGAAAGACTGAAGGAGAGTGAGATCTTCTGCTTTTATTGAAGCTTTGTGGGTATGATTTTTATTAGAGTTTGCTGCTTGATGACATTATAAGATCCTGGCTCTTACAGGATGATGACATAGCAGCATTTTTTAGGAGAGCGTTTTTAATCTTTTTTTTTTCCCCAGCTGTGAGATTGTAACTTTTGGATATGGATCTTACTGTGATCATTAGCCTTGCTCTTGGCCACAAATGTTACTTTGGTCTACGAGGGTCAATCAGCTTGAAGAGCAGGACTCCTGTGCCTGTACGATTGCTTCCCTGAGGAAGCAATGCTCCTTTCTGTACTACATGCAGAAAAAATAACCAGTGACATTGAAGATGCTGGTCTTGAGGAGGGTTCAGGAAACACCTTCTCCAGCCACTGCTTCAAACTGACCCTACTCAATGTGCAGGAGGCTGGAGCCAGGCCTGCAGCCCTCAGGTCTCTTTTGTTGCTTTTCTATAGTCCACACGCACACTTCAAATAGAGCTTGAGCCACTCAGCAAGGCTCACCTCTTCTCCCATGCTTCTTGCAGGTTGCAATGGCATGAGAAGAATCAGTGTTGCAGAGGGGGTCACATGGGATAAGGCTGTTGTACGTCTTTGGGTAATTACCTCCAGGTTTGGCGGTGATGTTTAGCTGCTGCCTCGGTCTTCACAAATGAATGTTTTAAAATATATGGTTGAGACCCCAGGTCTGGACACCATTTTAGTGCATTTTGAGTCAGAATAAGTAAGGATTGAGTTGTCAGCATAAGTTGTGTAGCCAAATTTGAGTTGATGGAAAGGCCAACTAGCAAGACTCACTGAGTGGCCAGGATTCCACATTAATGTGTAAGCCACCTGCTTCTCCCCTTGTAATTTTAATATATGTACATTCAAATATTTTTCCTCTAGCTGTCTGCCCTCAGAAATGAATTACTGTTTTTAAATATTTTCAGACATGTACTTCTTACTTATCATTTTAACATGCTTTGGCAGTCCATGCCTCTAGGCTGCTCTTACAGCTCTTACATCCACTCTAAGCAGTGTCCAGACAGTCACCTGGGCCAAGGTTCTCTCAAAATGACTTTATTTTACTCCAGTTAAAAGGATTAGACAACCCAACATCCCCTGCTTCCTTCACAGGAGCCTGTTCCTGTTCTTCATCCTCTTTCCCCCTGTACAGTGTCCCTATATACAGATTTTTAGCTGGGAATCAGGTTTCTCAGTTGCCTCTAGTAACACGTGTCTGTTCCCTTACCAAGGCTTAAGGAGCCATCTGCTTTTTTGTCTTGCCAGTTATAAAATTATCTCCAGGTATTCTTAAATTACTCTTTCTCTTTAAACTGACTTGCTGAGTTGCCATTTCATCTTGAGCAAGCTGTGCTGACATGCCGTGTTTTTCTCGGACTCATTTTGCTTGGCGACTCACAGTCCACAAAGGCTTTTGGGCTCCTCAGCTCCTTCATCTTCAAAGCCTCCCACAGATATACAGTGAGGGGAGTCTCAGCATGAGTACATCCAGAAGGCAGGACATTTTGTTTCACTGTTTTTTCGTGGTGGTGGGAGGAGGCAAACACACAGTGCAGCATGGCAAGAGTTGGAGCTTCCAGAAACGGAGTAAATGTTCAGCATGTTCAGTTGCAGTCATACAAATGCAGATTTTTACAGCCTCTCACTTGATCCAACTTGAGTGCCTCATCATAGGAAGAGATGCTCAGGAGTATTCCCTCTTCTCACTCTCATGTTACTACTCCATGCAGTCAATATGCTATCTTTAAGCAGGGGGTTATGGAAGCAAGAGGGGAGAAGAGAGAAGTGTGAACAGAAGGCATGGAAACAGTTTTAATATAAGTAAAAACAATGGCTTTTGTCCTGACCTCTGCAGGCTAAAGTATGTGAAATTGAGCAAAACCAATCTCAACCTGGCACAGCTGCACAGGGAATATTTCACTCTGTCTGGCTGAAATGCATCAAAAGGTATGAAACAAGAGGATTTAGTGGAAAGTGCAAGGAGGATTAATAACTGGTCACCATTGTACCTTCTCTTATTGTTGTGATTTAACCCCAGCCAGCAACCAAGCACTACACAGCCACTTGGTCACCCAACCCGCTGGTGGGATAGGGGAGAGAACTGAAAGGGCAAAAGTCAAAAACTCATGGGTTGAGATAAGAACAGTTTAATAACTGAAATAAAATAAAATATCATAATAATAATCATAATTATAATCATAGTGAATGAAAAGGAAAACAACAACAACAAAGAGGAACAAAACCTGGGAAAAACAAGCAATGCAGCCACTTGCCACCCACTGACCGATGCCCAGCCCATCCCCGAGCAGCGATCGCTGCCCCCCAGCCAACTCCCCCAGTTTTTATACTGAGCGTGACGCCATATGGTATGGAATAGCCCTGTGGCCAGCCTGGGTCAGCTGTCCTGGCTGTGCCCCCTCCCAGCTTCTTGTGCCCCTGACAGAGCACGGGAAGCCGAAAAGTCCTTGATTTAGNGGAAAAATTATACAGGACAGGTTAGGTTGTTTATTTAAATGATTTATTTGTCATTATATGTCTGATCTCTCCAGTAACCTCGTAATAAAATGTTGATGTCCAGGCTCTCTTTTCGGTGTTGACTCTGTAGAGCAGTGGCACCACGAGGTGTAGGGTGCCGTGCTGGTCTGTGGCTGCGTGGCCCCCGGCTCCCCTTCAGGGCATGGGGCTCCACAACCACAGGCCACTTGGTTCACTCTTGCATCCCACGCAGGGCACATCACGGAGGAGCCTGCTTCCTTCGCAGCACGGATGGAGCTGTGGCAGCTCTGGCGTGGCTCCCTGGTGCCCTAGCTGCCATGGGGAAGACAGGTGGCACTCTGGTCTGGCCCCACTCATCTCCCTGTTGCAGCTCTCCCTGGGGTTTGCCTTGCTTCTGTATGCAGCGTAGTCCTTCACCCTTTTCTGAGGTTGCAATGCATTTTTGGGAAAGCATCTTGCATGCTCACAAGGAATAGCTGAAGGTTTTAATGCCAAACACCTCTCTCTCAGCAGCTGGTACATTTGCTGGCTATTTACTGGGCTTAAACCATTAATGATTTTATGGACACATAGCACTGTGACAGGTAACAGCTCATCCCCAGTTCTCTCGTGTATGTGATGTGAATTTCAAATAAGAAAATTCAACAAACTCAGTCAAGCTGTTCAGTCCTTGTCAGTATATTGATTTAAGTGAATATTTAAAACTCTCAGAAGGCAGTTATATGTTTCCAAAGGGACTCTTACAATTGATGTTAAAGAATTTGAAAGAAACACAAATAAGGAAGTCTGAAACTTAATAATCCAAGAGCAATCTCTTCTAGCCCTGCTGCAGGGTTGTCTATTAAATTTGAGCTATATAATTATAACTAGCATTGTCCTCAGCCTTAAATTTGCATTTGCCTTAATAGATATGATATAGTTCTGTCCCATGCATCTAAAAAAGCACAGAATATGTAACAACTCCGAGATGTCACTTCCACACTTACATTCTTTCTAGTGATGTAAATGAATACTAAAAATCATATTTATTTAAAAAACAGGCATGGCAAATGTGTGTACCAAATTATATACCAAATTTTGCATCCGTGTGTATATGTGCAATATAGCCAGCCTGGAGATAGAGAATTTACTTTTTCCATCTAATGAGAAATAAGGGTCAAGGCTGCATAAGGCACTGTAAGTTTCCCTTGCAAATTATCCCAGCTAAAGGGAGTCCCAGCATATGCATAACCAATCACGTGTCATTCCTAAAGCAAGCTGAGGAGAAGGAGCAGGGACAGATGTACAATGTGATTGTCATTAAGTACAAGCCAAGAGATCTGCCCGTTTAGCCTTATTCCTCTGGGTTTCCTTCTGTGACCAAAGAGAGGCTGCCTGAGACTACATTAAGAGACATAAATAAGAAAAGCAGTGAGGTTCTGCAGTGGCCTCCCAGCAAGAGCAGTGGCGATAAATGCCCCTCAGACAAAACCCGGGTTATATTGAATTAGTTTACAGGGCACAGTACCTGCACCTGGGCTCCCATCCAGACTTCTGCTTCTTTGTCACCCATCAGAGCCACATTTTATCTGGATGGTCCCTTTAGGTGAAAGAGCTGTTGTGTAAGGTTTTATGTAATTTCCTCCCTTTCTCAGAAGTTGCCAGTCCAGGGCAGTTTTGCTAGTTTCTTTTCATGGATATTCACAACTCCGTTCTCCCAGGGGATTTTGACAGGACATAAACCTGAGGCATGGTCTCTGAGTGCAGCCTGGTTCTTACCAAAGGACTCCCAGGGAACTTAACTTTGCAGCTCCTTCTCTTGTTTTGCTGCTTTTGTGATTTTGAATCACAAAATGTTGTCTTACTTATGGGCACTGCTGTAGCACCAGGCAGCTTTGTATAATGAATCTCAATACTTAGACACGATGACGCATAGATACACAATCACAACGGAGGGGAGCTTTACAGCTATGTACCACAATCTCTGCTTCCTGACTGAAAGGAAACAAAGGCAGTACTACAGAAATCCTGGGGAAGGCTAGCATCTTTCTTGGCATAAAACACAGGAATAAGTGCACCGCTTGTAATTTAATTTCTTGCTTGACTGGATCACTTATTACATTTCCTTGTATTTTTGTATTTGTATATATTATTTATTGCATTTTTATCCTGAAGCATAGTTGTAACAATCCAGTTAGGATGCTACAAAAATATACCAACTCAACAGTGAGCGATACAAACAATTGTGTTCACACGTAGGTATAAGCAAATTATGTTTATCTGCTTAGCAGCACAATCTCACATCATTTCAGTTAGAATTCTCTCTGTGAGAAAAATTAGGAGGAAATCTTCCCCTCTTAAGAATGTCAGGTAAACAAATAGGTGTTGAAGGTTGCATCCAGATAAGCACCTAACAATCTGGACATTTCCCTGTATCACATATAGAAGTCAGACTCCAACTCTCATAAGCACATACTTAGGGGAAAAAAACCCACCAGCCCATGTTTAAGGGGGGGTGGTCTGAAATACCATTTTTAAATGCATAACAGCCATTTATTTATTTAATTCAGCATTTTAAATTGGAAATAGAATAAAGAACTAAAATACAAGTCTCCTGGAGGCTACTTTAAGACTTTTTTTAAGCGAAGTATGCATTTTACCTCCTTATCCTCAAAGGTGTGATGTTTCAGCCCTGTGCCCTAGTTATTCACCTCCCCTCAGCAGAATCAAGCAGAGCTGTGACATTTCATGAACATGTGATAATTCACGTACAAATATTTGCTAGAATAAACACACAGGATATTCTGCAAGTGTTTATTCTGCAGGGATCTCTGAGCCACTTTGTGAATTCATACATCTTTGAGCTAATGTAGAGATGAACAAAAATTTGGGTACTGAAGGATATCATGTGGATCTCTGGTATTCTCTCTATAAGGATAATGCTATAAAACAGCACAAGCGCTATACACAGCTATATACAGTTAATACAGGGGTTTGGCTTTTTCCTTAAATTAAGATATAGTCTGAAAAATATTCTTGATTCATCCCAGCAATTCAATGTAAGGTTACTAACGTGAAATGCAGAACTACTGCTAATTTATTTAATCCTTTTTCTCATGCATAGGGACACACAAGCATGTAAGAGCTCAAGAAGAGGACAGCACTCTTGGGTGTCACCTCTTTCACTGATGTGAAAGACATCTTGCATCCTGGCTTGTCCACTGAGCTTATCTCTGCCTGTGATGAGCACTCCCCTTTGCTCAGAAATGCCCCACAAAACAAAAAACTGCAAGCCAAACTGCAGATGCTGCAAACATATGCTGACAGAGCACCTGATTTCTAGCAAGATTCTGTAATTCACAGAGGACTCACACCCCCAGAGAGAGAAGATGGTCCATCTCTGTTAAGGGACTGTAGGCGTGTATAGTTTTCCACCCTGTTAGAAATTAAATTGTCTGAGCAAGGTTTTATCCTTATTATACAGTGTTAGTCTCAGTCCAGTATTGCTCTGTTTCATTAGAGAATTATCTTCGAAGCCCTTGCTGGATGACACTAGCACATATGTTTTGGTTGCTGTGGGAAGAGGCCTGCACATTGCTCTGTCAGTTGATCAGTAATGTGTTTCAAAGCAAATTTGTCAGGATGATGCCTGCTGTCACCAAGGCACAAAGACCTGACTCTTCTGACCTGTATCGTCACTGTAATTTGGGAATGCTCACCACAGGTCTCCCCTATCCTAAGGAAAGATTTGAAAAATTTTCTCACCAGCAGTAGCTCAGGTTAGCCCCCCGCCCACACACACTATTTCTGCCCCCAGAGCTGGGAGTATTTTTGACAATGGGAGCTTTACTAAACTTTGGAAACAAAAGTCAAGCAGTTTAAGCTTACATATGCCTCAACAGCATGAATCACTGCCAATTGCACTAACCTTTGTGGGACCACAGCGTGCAAACCTTTGGGCCTCTGCCATCATCAGCAGCTGAGTTCCAGTTATTACAGGGACAGGACACAGCACACTAGCCAGGCACCTGCAGAAGCCCACTTTTCTTCCAATACCCCAAAATTCAGACACATTCATTTACAAACACCTGTACTATCTCCTACAACATTTAATACTATCCTAATTTTTCCATTCTTCACATTAATTCGTAGAACACAGAAAAAGATGCAGAGACTGGTGCTGGCTATGATGTGTTGCAAAGCAGAGGCTAACTTCTGGTGCACTACTCAATCCAAAATCTGGACACAGTCTTTGCTAAGTGCCTGTCCCACAGATGTTTGTAACAGAGCAACTTTCTTCTCTTTTTTTTTCCATCTACAGTGATTTAAAAGTTTGTACAGGGAAGAGTGAAGAATTTCAAAATCTCCACCTTCGCTTCCTGCTTGACTTTGATTTTTCTTTAGCTAGCATGGTTTGGTGCTTTTTTCACTGGTCTTCTGATGCTCTTTTCCATCTGTCCCATATGCACTAAGTACCATTCACACCCAGAGCAGAGATCTGACCACATTCTCCTCTGTTCTCCCAGTTGTTAGCTCTGTGCCTCAAGGACTCTGAATGGGCAAAATCATCATTGCCAGATCTTTGTTTGGGGTTTCCAGACTCAGGTCTGGAATTCTGCAGAACAGACTATGACAGATTTAATGTCCACATAGAAAACATCCACTGGCAAAGAGTCACTAAAAATCATGGCCAATGACAGAAGTTATGTTCTCTTCTATGCCAAAGGACACAAAGAAACCACTTTAAGTGTGGGTTGAAAAGGAAAGTATATTGTGTCAACAGAACAACTGTCTCCACATTAAAGTTGTTAAAAAATATTTAATTTTGAAATAACAAGTCAGCTAATTCTTCAGAGCATATATGTGCTCTGGCATTCAGCCTCCCACACCTGACAAGCATAGGTTAAAAGGGATTATCACTGTAAACAGCACACAATTGTGCAGGCTAGAAGTAATCACACAATTTGTCACTTTAAAGCCCACTTGAAAACTAAAAGCTCCAAGTTTCTTATTACTGCATTATAAACAATTTCCATTTCTAGCTTACCGCTTCAGTTATCTCTTCTTAAGCTGTTTCCCCTTCTTTGCTCTGTGGTTCTTCTTCTGTGGCGTGCAGGATGTGGTTTTTCTTCCACTCTGTAAAATTAACCTAAAAAGAAAAGAAATGAATTATTGTCTGCTGGATTGTCCTTGAGCCAGATCTCAAGGTCAGATAAACAATGTCAGCACCAGAGAAGCTGTCCCTGCTGCCCCTGGTTTAGGGAACAGGGGTGAAAGTAGTCCCTTTCAGCAGCAAATCATTAGATTAGCTCAGCTGTGTTGCAGCACCACAGATGGAGATGTCAAAACTGATCTTAAACTTCAGCAAAACAAGTGTCCCCAATCTGATTCTAGCAGCTCCTTGCTAGTAGATGGTTTGCTGGTGTTTGCAGTTTCAGTCTGATCCTTCCCAGGTATCCCCAGAGAACCACAGGCTCAGTTTAAACGCCCATCTGCAAGCCACCTTCTAGCTTGTATGCCCTCCTTCTCTTTACCCAGCATGGTGTTTACAAACTGTTTGCAAATCTTTCCTCATCCTTAGTGTCTCAAAGCCAGGAACTTCTGCTCTTGTTGCTTTCTTACTTCAAGCTCTTGTTAGTCTTCCTCTCCACTTCCATGGAAAATGTCTTTTTATATTCTCTTCTGGCCAATTCTTTCCATGGCACAAGCTGGATCATTTCAGATAGTTCAGTTCAGCCCATTTTGGCTGGCTTACAAGCCTTGCATTCCCAAATCAAGTGTTGCCTGGAAATTGGGACTTACTCCACACTACTCATTTTTTCTGCATATCAAAGCCCCCCAGACCAGCCAACTAACCAGCCAGCCAGAAGCAAAATACCCCCAAACCAACCAACCAACAACAAAAAAAAAGGCAAATGCCAGAGTCTGTGTAAGCCCCCATGGAGAAATTATCTACCTTGAGCAGACTGACAAGGAGTGACAAGGGGCTATGCTTGAAAGCATAGCTGCAGCAGCACAGACAACTGCAAAAAGTGCCCAGCAAGCAGATTAAGCGCATGGGTGGCATTAACGCCAACGAGCCGTGGGCTGCGAGGTCTGGGCCAGCCGGCACCAACGTGCACTGCCGCCAGCTCTCATGCGTGCCCCAGGTGGCAGGTTAACGCCAGGAGGGCTCAGGGGCAATTCAGCAGCTCCCCAAGGGTCCTGGGGAGCTCACACGTGCCCAGCGTGGGCTCACTGGGGTGTAGCGGGAGCTCGCAGGGGTGCGTAGCGGGGGCTCGCGTGTGTGTGCAGTGGGAGCTCGTGTGTCTGGGCAGTACAAGGTTCCCGTGGGGTGCAAAGCGTGGCCCCAGTGATCTCTGTTCTCGCCACTCAGCGAAGAGTCCTTTCTCCTTTATTTTCTCATGTTCTCTGAAACTGAAGTTACGCACATTTCTTAATCCTTAGGGTTACGTAAGTTACCTCAAAAATCTCTCCTCCCGCTGTCCTGGACAGCCAAGAGAACCGCCTGCGGCTACTTTGGGCTATCATAGCATGTAAATCCACAAACGCTTTAAGCTGCCCTAAGCCAGAAATGACACCCAAAGCCTTCCTTTACCCCATGCTGTCCTTTCACTTATGCAGGGACAAGAGCCTGGATGGCCACGCTGTGGAGTGGGGAACTGATAATTGTTTTTTTTTCCCCTTTCTTTTTCTGGCTTAGCTGTGACCCAGATTAGCTGTCCCTGTCATTCCCTGCCAGTTGATTGAGCAATTGCACCGAGGGTTGTGCTGGGGTGGCGGGGCAGCAGGAGGGAGCAGCCGGGGAGGGCTGGAGCGCTCCCCTGGGCACACAGCTGGCTCCTGCTGGCCCAGGGTGACCTGAAGTGCAGCCTTAGCTCTGTCTCCACCTTGCAGCTCAGTGCTGGGTCTTTCCGGGCATCCTACGGGGAGACTCTGTTCTCTTTGGTGACTGTGACCCTTCTGTCCTCTTTGGCAGATGCTCACACCTCAACAGAGAAGGTGTGTTCTGAAACCCCTCCTGCTCCTCAGTCCTCCACAGGTGATAATTATCTGTATGCCTCACACTGTCTGGCAAGGGTGAATGACCCTGTAACCTCCCTCCTACTTTGCAGTGCTTTTTGCTCCACAGCTCTTAATGATTTCTTTCTCTCCCAAAACTGCCACTGTGCCATTGATTAGCACAATTAAGTTAAAACTTGGAGCAATTATTTCCAAGCATCGCTTAGCTTGGAATTCAGGGCTTGTGTTTTAAAAATTAATTTGTACTGAAAACCTGTCCATCTTCCTAACTTCATCTATTGGTTTAATGAAATATATTGCAGAAGTCTTTTATCAGATCCTGGCTCATACAAAAGGTATTGAAAATTCAGCTCTCCTTCCTAACAGGAAAAGGATATGGCCTTGCTTCTTTTTATATAGATATCTTTTGATCCAGCCATGACAACCATACATAAAACCTGACCTTTCAAGGACACAAACATCAGAAGATGAACATGCTGCTGCCTAGGAAGATGCTAGATTTAGTGAGACAAGAGGATTTGGGATGAGTGTTTAGTTGAGCACTTTACTGATCTGGTTCTACATACAAAGTATGTTTACATCCCCAGCCACCTTGCAGCTTGCTAGTGGGTCAAGGAGGTGAAAAGCAGGCTAGAAATGTTGTGGTGTTGCTGAGCTGTCCCTTGGGATTGCAGAGGGCAGTCAGTCTGAATGCTGGAGCAGAACTACTCTAGGATGTGATGGTAGTGTGCCACAGGGCACATGGCACAAGGCTTCTCCTTTCCTGTATTACAGCTACGGGTTATACATAAGTTGGTAAAAACTAGGGAATGATTCAGGGTTATCACTGTAACCATCAGCATGATGCTATCATCACTTCTCTTGAATTCCCTCTTGCTTTCTTCCTAAAGTCATTGATGCTCAGTTGTTTCAGATTAGATTGCATAAAATCTGGGGCTGTGCTTTTCTGTATGTTTTTGACTGTGGGGAATGTGAAAGCTTTTCTTACAGCTTGGACAACGCCTAGTGAGGAGGATCTCTGACTGTGGCTTCACGTGATAGGTAACACAGTGTCCTGCGCTTCAGTTATCTTAGACGCCAGACAGATTCGTTCAATTTGTGTCTGTTTGGGGAATCAGGATGAGCAGAGAGAGTAATTCCAGAGCAGAAGGTGAATGTTTCTAGTTTCATAGCTGTTCAGATACAAAACATTACAGATAGCAATTTACACTTTCCTACAAGCCTGACACAGCTGTTTGCCTCGTGGGATGATTCATTTACACTTAAGAGAAAAAATAGTGGCAAGAGTGACTCTTCCCTCAGATCCTTTACTGCAGATTTCAACAGGCCTGTTACCTACCCTGTTCTGAACGACTTGCTAGAAGCATTTTTCTGCTTCAAAGAACATAAAGTAAAGCAATTAATCCACTTCTTTCAGGAACTCTCTGCACTGCCACCCTGCTTCCTCTGCCAGACTCCCTGTTACTGCACCCAGGGGTTCGTTAGAAAGCAGTTCAGACACTTTCATGATGGTATGCCAACTCCTTGTTCAAATGCACAGAAGATCCATCCTGCCTCTGGGCTCAGGATACAGATAACCACTCATCAGGAATTACCCTCGAGAAGACTGCCCCCAAAATGACCCATTAATCCTCATATCGTAAAGACGGGCAGGCTACCTAATTTTTTGGTAACCAAAGAAATCTATGTGAAGTGCCATCACTGCCTGCAAGGCTGGGAGGAAGAAAAGGGAATACATTGTCATAATTAAAAATAGAAGGAGAAAAGAGAGGTACAGTGCTCTGGGCACTAATCCTGAATCAGGGCTCTGCAGTGTTAGCACACCCTACTAGTAAGACGAAGCAAGCCTACAAGGATACTTCAAATTGAACACTTCAAAAGCATTTATTATTATTTGTGCAGTTGACTTGATAATTGCAAAATAATCCACTGAAGTATTATCAACACATGCACTACATTTCCCATAACACTATAAATCCAAATTCAAATTCTACTGAAGCATGAACCTTGAGATTTAGAGCTGATTTCTGTAGTGTATGTGCTGTATATCGCCATATGGGGATTGACCTTGACCAAAAGGCAGACCACTGCTTCGATGGAGCTTGGCAGCATTTTAACAACAGCCTCCCACAGAACACAAACCTGGCAAGGCATTTGGGGGTTGTGCACTTTATTACATGTAGTATCTGTGTTTGATTTTGGCTAAGGAGCACGACTACAGTCCCAGTACGAAAAGATGTTAGGAAGCATTTTGGACTGCCTGAGGAAGCAGGCTTCTTCCTTCCTTTCGCAGAGGAGGATTTCGTAACAAGACCTACAGATGCCCAGAGCTTGGAAAGCAAAATGCTTTGAACTCACTCCGGGGATATATCTGAATAAGAAGACATACAGGGAGCAGGGGGGAAACAAGGGATGCCACTAAGCCAGAAGCGACTGCAAAGTGCAGTAGCTGAGGGATGATAGCTGGTAAAGCCTGTTGACTCAGAAAGACCCAGGTCCCAAGCAGTGCTCTGAAACAAAAGTCTTCCGCCTTTTCCAGGGTCCCTAAGCAAGGCTCTCCGTGGCTGTGTGCCCTCTGTTGTGCATACAGCACTATGCATGTATGAAATACATCTAGAACTGTATATTTTAGGATTTTTCTCTCTGGTACTAATCTGCATGTTGCTACTTGTTTTGTAAAATTAGCTCCTGTGACTGAATAAACTACTAATTTCTGACTTTTAACAAAGCAAGCACAGAAAGTAACAAGCTCTTGTTCTGTCAATAGATGAAGAGAACTGAAGGTCTGTAGAAATGTTGGCTATTCTGTTTAATCAGGAGCTTAATAATCTCTGTAATTTTAATAGGGTGTAGGAGAGAGCATGGTAGCTAAGTTCCTAATTATGATTGCCTTTAAATTGTCAAATCTCAGAGATCTCATTACATCTGGTAAGGAATTTAATTATTCTAGAGACTTCAAAGGCAGCAGGTTTACAAATTGCTCAGCAGTATGTCTTATTTGTGTTTTATTCATAATAGTTCAGAAGTCATCTCAAGGCATCTACCTCTCCAAAATGGGTATGCATGTATTCTGTGTACATCACGCTGTGCTCCTGTGCTTTAGTATGTGGTGAGAAGAATGGCTTGTTTGGCTCATGAGCAGCTGTACTGAGTACGTAGTACATGCACATACCATCCATGAATCTGTTGTTTTGAGGTAAACAGAAGTCTGGCAAGCATGCACTATGATTGTTTGTTTGATGGGGAGAAATGCTGAATTTTGATTTGCATTTTATTTGCAATACAATGACAACTTCTTTTGCAGAAATTCATTGATGCATTCCATGTGCAAAAATACCCGAGATTTTTGTCAAAGCACGTGCGTGTGTGTATATATTTTTATTGATACTGGGGAAGACAAAAGAGAGCTTGCACCCACTTGCTAGGGTAAGAGAGAGGAGAAAGTTAAAGTGGAAACTGTCTTATATTAATGGCCAAAACTGCCATCTGCAATCCCTTTTGGAATTACCGTTGCAGATAGAGCATCTAGGAGACTCTTCATTTTGTGTCTGCCTCAACAAGGCAAACATTTCCCTGAGATAAAAGAAGCACATACAGTGAATCACATATAATGAAAGCTAGTGACTATTTAGCTAAAGCTAGAAAGTAAAAGAAAGGAAACATGTAGAAAAGCAGATTATGGGCATAAGAGGCACAGAGAAAAACAGGAGCTGTATATATATTAAAAACTCCACCAACAAAAACTTTTGGTGATGCTTTTGTAAATAAGATGCGAAAGGCAGATGCTCCTTTTTCATCATTTCACTCTGCGTTGAGAATACAATAGAAGTCCCACTGACAGCTAAATGCACAGCAGCCCTTGCCATCTGGTACGTCAAGCGCATCAGGGCTCAGCAGAGGAAGCAGGGACAAACACCATGAGAACCTCTTTTAAACAATACCGTGCTGGAGCCAAGGAGAAACCTGTGTGCAAGTCAAGGTGACTGGCCCAATGAGCAAGAGGAGAAAAAATGGGAAAGCCCGCAGTGACCCTTAGGCGTAGGTCAGGGACAGGCACCCTATTGAGTGGTATAGCCACCATGTGTGCACATGTGTATAACCACTCACTGGGTGTCTTTTTCTTTTCAATCTTCAGGAAGAGGCAGCCAGAGTTCTCGCCCACCAGCCAGTGTCCGTCGGCACATGTGCAGCTTTGAAAAATCCCACACTGCAGTGAATGTGTAAGAGAAGCTGCATGACAAAGAGTGGTTCTACCCCTTGCTTTCTCTTTCTCATTGGTTTTATCATGTCTAATGATGGGACAAATGTGGTGCATGCCATTAAAGATGGGAAATTTGCTTATGTCCCCTGTTTCGCACAATGCCTTAATCTGACTGTCCAGATGTGATGAAGAGGACACTGAATCATTTTTTTGCAGCTTTTACTTTTTTTTAAAAGCCTTCAATTTTATTTGTAAATGCCTACAACCTTGCAAATACATCCTTTTTTTTTGTACTAATTTTATCTTCTTTTTCCATTTAGCCAACACTTTTTTTCTTTTTTACAGTTTTGCATGGAGATGACATTATCCTGCGTGCTTTAAACAACAATCTAGTGGCTGTCTCACGGCAAGACACCTTTGCTGTGCATAGCTCCTGCTAACTGTGCTTGTTAGTGAACTGCTGCTGCAGAGCCAGCAGAGGGAACACAGAAAACACTGGTTTGGTGGGATTCGCAGAACAGGGAAGTCATGAGCAGGCACATGTAAATAAAACCAGCAGGATCTGGCCTAGGAACAAACAGTTGCCCTAACGTATCTTTAAACAATAGCAGAGAATTTTTTCCCGTTATAGCTTCTGAAAGACATTCAGATTCTGCATATTGTCCAGTCAGAGAACAACAGCAAAGTTCAGCTCTTCAGAAACAAGAAGTGCAAATACTGCCCTCCCTGAGCAAACACAAACCCCGTGGAGAAAACATGCTAGCTACTGCAGAAACAGAAAGGCCTCGCCTCATTTCTTCCAGGACAGATTTATGCTCATTTCCATCTGATAAACTGCAGATGTGAAACAGTCCTGCTCGTTGCCCCAGGGAAGATTGTGCAGGAAGCTGCCTGTGATCCACTGACACAGCATTATGAACAGCGCCGTCTCGGTACGGCCAGAGATGCTGTTCAGCTCCTCTAATCAGCGACCAAGCATTCTAGCTCTGAATATGCCTCTGACAGCCTATGCTGTTTGTGGACAGATAGCAATGATGTTAATTAAACAAATCTGCCCCTCGGATTTGCAGATCAGTAGAAATACGTACAATGCATCGTAGTTTTGGAGCAGTAGTGATGGTGCTCCAGGGCCTGTGCAGCAACCAGACTTGCCATCCTTAAAGACAAACTTTACAAAGTGTAAGGAGCAGTACAAACGTTTTGTTATTAGCTGCCAGTCCAATAACAATATGCCCTTCTTTTCTGTTCTGGAGCAAGTGCTGCAGATTCACAGGGCACAGATCACCAATTGTCTGTCTGGAAAGACTGATGGTGAAATGGAAGTCCAACACAGGCATACCAGTAGGAGGCAAAGAAAGGCAAATGCAACAACAGATTACATTCAAAAAGCACGGGCACAAGCTGTAAAACGCCTGAGCACAGGGAAGGCTGAACCGCCTGCTTTTCGCATGACAATGCTTGGATTTTTTTTTCAGTTTGGAAAAAAAAAAAATCCTCATCCACATAAGCTCCTGAAAAACACCTCTGGTGGGACTCCAACCAGTCAATGGGACTTCAAATGCTTGTGGCAGCTGCACAGATAAGAAAGGATTTAAAAAGCAGCAGAGCTTTTCAGACCTGCTGAGCACGAAGCTTGCTATTTTGGCTTCTCCCTCCCCTCCCCTGCCCCTCAGGCTTCCCTCTCCCTCCAGCCAGGGCTGAGGCTTTCCGAGGCCTGGCAGTGCTGCACTGTGGCTAGGGGAAGGGCATCTCCTCCATCGGCGACCGGCTGCCTGCGCTCCCTGTGGCCACGCAGCCCAGGCTGAGCGGTAGGCATGTGTCCATCGTATCACCAGATGTCCATCACCACCGCCTGGCCTCATGCCTGAGTCTCAGTCGCCAGAACTGCAGGAGTTTGTGAGTCTGGATTTTCCTGAGGAAACCTTGTTTTGCTACCCCAAGATGCTAGAAATCACCACGGGTGCTATGGTTTCCCTCACCTTCCAGTTACAAGCAAATAGATGCAGGGACTCAAAACTCTTTTGTGTTTTGATATACACAATATTTAGCATCTGTTATTGTGCTAATGTTGATCTCCGTTCTCTGTGTGATCCTGGAGATGGCCAGAAATGCAGAATCATGAAAATATGGAATAATAAAAATTTATTATCATATTAAAAAAACTCAGAAACATCAGCTTTCAGCTTCAGGGCTCTTTTCTTCTGAAGCTGCACATTTGTAACCATGGAAACTTTCAGATACACCCAGAAAACCCACAGGCTTTACTAGCTGTTTTATCTGCTACAGCATATTAGGGAGAGCTGCGTATTACAAACCGGGGGCCCCATGACTACGCTTCCTGTGGCAACTGGGTTAAGTTTGCACTCAAAATGCTGGCATGTTAAGGGAAGTCTGATGGCTCTTCGAGCACTGTTTAAACTGTTGGGAGTCTAATTCGCAAGTATACCAGAGAATCTGGCAAGTTATAGTGTTAGAAAGACCTCATTGGCTGCTACCTCTGCAAGGGCTGCACATTTTTGACAGCAAATATCCAGAGCAACAGGGTTTTACCAGTTCATTAAGAACGTATTTCTGCTCTGATACAGCTATTGACTAGGACATGTTCTGGATTTTCAGTATAATTTTTCCCTTTTGTAATTTCACCTAAGGCTCTCAGTTGTGCATCTATATGCTATGTGAAAAACCTTCCAGATTCGGTGCTAACACCTTTCAGATGTTTGAAATCAAACTGAATATATTCAGCTATTTTAGCTTTCTCTCACACACTCTCTTCTCTGTCCCCTATGTTATTTTTTTTTCCTTGCTGTTCTGTATACAGCTTCCAGTTTGTCAATATCTTTCTGATAAAAAAAGTGGTGCTCCAAATCATTTTCCATCAGAACGACAGAGGATTACAGAAAACAAGGACAAAACTCCAACTGTCTTAATAACTATTAAACCACATTCATAGGACAGACCTACTAATCTCTGTACCACGGTGTGGTGTTTTTGAGTGGGAAACACAGAATTCATGGGCTATTTTTGTGTCTTTATTATATCCAAAAGTCATTAATTAGTGTTTCTTATTCAAGAGCAGCTTGAGATCTGTTTCGATACTATTTCTTTTGATAAAATGTTTTTTGAAGACTGTTGATCTTCACAGCCTTCCAGCCCTACACATTATTTTGTCTTAGTTGCATCCACCTACACTTTTCCTAAATTAATTTCATTCTATCATTTTCTTCCTGCTTTCCTAAGCTTTCCCGGTCCTTTTGCTCGACAGGTTGTGATTTTCAGTTTTCGGGTTCTATTAGCTGTGCTCCTCTTCGAGCCTGTCTGAATAAATGCTTCAGTTCAGGTATTGTCATTGGCTGCACTGTCGTATACATTTATTCAAATATGCAGCATGAGAGATCTTCAGATAACACAAATGTGCTTCTCCATTGAAATCAGAGGATCTTTGATGATTTACATCATGCTTTTTCCATGCAGTAACTTTAAAATCCTTAAAAAAATTACAGATGTGATCCAGTCGGATGTATTCATTCTGAATATTTGGTGGGGTTTTCTTATTAATGACAACAAAATAAACAGATTCAAACTTTTTTCAGTAGTAAGAGCACTTTTTAATCTCACTTTGATTTGCAGGTTTCTGATCTTCATTTCTTGAACACTGGAAGGATTTTCCTGCTATTTGGGACAAACTGTTTAATATCCTGAACTTTCTATTACCTATTAGAACAAGTTGTTTTCTCCAAGCAATGCATTAGTAGCTATTCAACATTTTTTTCAAAATACTTAATGAAGAGTTTGTGAGCTGCAACACAGCTATGCACTTTTGAGGACACTTTCATAATGTCAAAGCCAACAGATTGCAAGCAGTTTACAAACTTTGCAAGTATATTTCTCCAAATTATTTATAGTAACTTATTTTTAACCAGTTTGCTAAAACAAAACACACTGGTGAACCAAAAGTTTCTTCACTAATAATTAAATGGATGACTGATATGTGACATAGCTTCTATATTTCAGATGAGACTAAAAATTAATGCTAGTAACTATAATTAGTAGTCAGCCCTTCATACACATTATCAGTGTAATATTTTCATACCTTTTTTGAGCTAGGTAAGTAAGATCTGTGATACTAAAGTTGTAGGACTTCAATTATGTTGAAGCATTGCAGTGCACATCTCTCTCGCCCCCCACGCCCTGAATTTACAGTTGTACAAAAGTGCCTGTGTACGTATACGTGATTGTTAAGTCCCAAAGTGAATAAATCTATTTATTTAGGGATATTTGGCAATATCTTAGCTGCTGGGTTTGGGAGTACTTCCCTGCCATGGAACCAGGTATAAGCCTAGCAGCAGCCCAGTTCCATGGTAGCATGAATGTAAAGTGTCAGTCCCCTCTCCCAGCTCCTGCTTTCCCCATCTGGGTGGCCAGGGCATAGAGGCGGGAGGGGCTGACACCCTCTGATCCTGCCCCGGGGGTCTGACCCCAACGTGGGGACCCTGTGGATGGGAACCAGGATCATGTCAGAGCATATTCATATTCAGGCTAGACATAGCTACTGCATCCACATTACAGTCTGTATAATATTAACACTTCAATTTTAAAAAAAGAAAAGCAATATCAGCAAAAAATCAGTTATCAATAGGGTCAATGTACGTTAGAAAACCTGTGTATATCTCAGATGAAAGCAATGTTTAACTTTTGCAGCAGAACAACGAATGAATGAAATAAATAACTAGGTTAGTTGACATAATCAAGTGGCAAGATGGAGGGTTGGAAAGGTGGCTCTGGGTTTGTGCTCACCCACAACAAGCCCAAGTCTTATCAGGTTCTGCCCCTGTAAGGCAGCCTGACAGCGTTATGTTTTCCTGTATTTTGTGTAGCAGTTTCCATCATACATTTAAAGCAGCTCTCTAATCTACATAGAACATTGTGTCCCATGCCCAAGGCACGTTTGTCCTAAAAAAAGGGAGGGGAGTGACACAGAAAAGTTAGTTCAGTAATTTCAATTTCCAGAAACACCAGTGGGAGGTTAAGCTTTGCTCTAATTATACAGCACCACAGAAAGCATTGGAGTCACACTGTGAGAACTGTTGTTAGGTCCTCTTATCATTGAGATAGAGATTACAGTGTAAATGGACTAAGGCTGAAATTAGTTTGTGATTCTTTTTTTTGGGGGGGGTGATAATAACTAATGCTTATTAGGCAAAAAAAAAGAGCATGTACCAGATAAGGACTGTAGTCGATGATGGCTCCCTCACTCTTGGGTGAGCCAAAGAGAGGTTAAACCTGGGTTAGTAAAAGAGATGAGTCTCTAGAAGCAATGCTCCAAAAATTACACATGCAGGAACATGGTAACCAGCATGGCTTGCTCTGCTAATGAGTGGCAGGGCTGATTACTGCAGCTCCGAAAGGAGGGTCCTGTTTAGCACAGGGAGATATCACTACCCTGGATTAAAACCAGTTCACTCCCTTAATCAAATTTCATGCCCCAGCGGCCTTACTGAAATGGAGACAATAATGGAAGAGACCTTGGGGCTACCAGCAAAGGACCTGCAATGTGCTGCAGTGCAGGTTCTAGCCTTAAATTCTAAGCTTGTTAGCTTGGGTGCTGGGAACAGTGAGGTCACAGTGGGACTGAGCTTTTCTCAGGCTCTTTACTGCTTCTGATGTGATTGCAGGGTGAGAGAAAGCCTGTGGATGGCTGTCTTTCTGTGGACAGAGCAGAAATTTCTCTGCTGGCTTCCCTAGGAGGGCATCCATCAGCAACCGCTGTTTGGGTTGAGAAAGGGTTTGTCCAATGCACAGCTTTTGCATGGGGCCTTTCCATTGCTCTGCTTCCCCGCTGTCTCTGAAGACTGGCCATATCTGTGTAATGGCTCAGGGACAGCCCTGCACATGATGCTTTCTGGAGCACAGGTGTCAGGTGACCGGTAATGGTGCCTGATGCTGTGAAGATGGGAGCATCATGTGTTGACTGGGCAGTACCCAACACTGACCTTGTCTGGTTGCTCATAAGAGAGTTCAGACTTTGATTTGGACCTAATTTTTGTTGACCAAGTTGTTTGCCCCTTCTTAGGTTGCATTAACTGGGGTTGTTTAGTCTGGAGAAGAGGAGGCTCTGGGGAGACATTATGACTCTCTACAACTTCCTGAAAGGAGGGTGTAGTGAGGAGGGGGTTGGCCTCTTCTCCCAAGTAACTAGCTATAGGACGAGAGGAAATGGCCTCAAGTATGATTTAATGTTCTTTCCTAAAATTTTAGCTTCATGGAAGGGACCAGTAGCTTATCCCAATGCTTCCTAATGGTTGTGGCATTTAATATAGTGACTACAAGGATATAAGTTTGGATTTGGCCAAAGCATCAGTCTGACAATGAAAGAAAGGGAATGTATATCACATACATTGGAGGGTGTTGGTCTTTTTGCCCAAGTAACTAGCAATAGGATGACAGGAAATGGTCTCAAGTTGCGCCAGGGGAGGTTTAGATTAGTTATTAGGAAAAATTTCATTACTGAAAGAGTGGTGAGGCATTGGAATAGGCTGCCCAGGGAGGGGGTGGAGTCACCATCCCTGGAGATGTTCAAAAAAACGTGTGGATGTGACACTCCAGGACATGGTTTAGTAGTCATGGTGTTGTTGGGTTGATGGTTGGACTAGATGATCTCAGAGGTCTTTTCCAACCTTTATGATTCTATGATTCTGTGATTCTTATGATCTCCTATAGCCTCTTCCACTGGTTAACTCTCATCGTTACTTTAAAAAAAAAAAAAAACAGCCTTATATCACAAATCTTTGCCCCGAATCTTGTCTAACACCACCAGGCCTGGCCCAAATGGCTGTATCCCTCATCTCAGCAAACTTAAGATGCTCCCTCAGCTCAAGGCCACTTGAGAAGATAAGAGACCGCAACTCTGGCATCCTAAAGGGATGAAATAGGGGTTGAACTCTAACAGATCATGGAATGCCCCTTCCTTTTTAACTGGAAGTGCTCTTTATCAAGTACTTTGCCTGACTGCATCTCCAGCTGTTTCACTCTGTCAGTGACAAGGCCTACATCAGATGAGGAGCCATTTCCCAATATGTCTGTTCCTAAAGTTAACCTCATCAGAGCACCCTGGAAGTAGCACTCTGTTTAACCAATTCATGTGGTATCAATTAGGGGTTGTTATGCATAAAATGTTCAAGGCAAAAAAGACATAGGTTCAGGCACACACAACTGAAAGTTTGCCTAATTCGCTATGGTCTGGGTCTTAGGCTATAGCTTTGCTGAATAGAAATCAGAGAGTTGCACAGACTAGATTACCTTAGACCACTGGCTCTCAGAAATGGGGCAATCATCTTCTACCTCAGGAGCATTCAGCCTCTAAGATATAAAGAAACCTTTGCTATCCAATGTCTAAAGTAAGACATCTTCAGGACCCTGCCATGTGGGGAGGAACCACCTGTTGTGAGGTGCTCAGACTCAACATTGCTCCAAGGAAGCCAACAAAATCCGATCCCCCAGACAGTTGCAAGAGCAGGACTCTGTTCTTAGCTTGTGACTGGACTTGAGTTTGAGTCAGTCCTAGTCACAAGCAGGAGGGGGATTTTGGGCAGCTGAATATAATTAACAGTGAACAGTGAGCCATCTAACAACATGTAGGCGTGTCCTCATGTAAAGGTATTTAGGGAGTATTTTGGTCCATGGTCTCAGATTTGGGTACATCAGTTCTTTTAAAGACTTTCTGCAAGTAACTATTATGGTCTGAAGTTGTTTTCTGTTTTGTTTAGTGTCTAGAATCATCAGCTGAAAGTATCTGAAAATGACTGCCCCAGAGTCATGCAGAGAGTACGTTGTAGATCGATGCATGTATTAAAAACAACACTTTGAATTACCAAAAATAGTGACAGATCTGCTCATGGAACTAATAAAAATTCACACAAGAAATATACTTATGTCTACTCCCCCAAAATACAAAAACCCTAGAGAAAGCTGTGGTGAAAACTGAGAAACAGCAGCTAAATTCAAGGTATGTCCTTGCCTATAAAGCGAAAGCAAGCTCATCTTATGTGTTGATAGGATATCCAAGCTCCTGTCTGAACTAGATGCAAGGACTTGAAGAAACAGTACTTGGAGTGTTACACTGGGTATATACAACTACAAACCTTAAGATCCCTTGAGACTCCAAGGAGTTCACTTCTAGTCAGTAAGTGTGAAGTCTAATTCCTATGGGAAATTCTATAAAGGAAATAGGAAGTTAGGAGAGGCAAATAAATACATGATGGACTTGAAATGGTTAATGGTCCTATTGATAAAAGCAAGAAAACACCAGTTAGTCCCACCTCATCACTGTGCAATTTGAACACCACATTTTCGATACCCTAACTGTGATCTGGCTTGCTGCTCTCTCCTGCCTTCATGTGGAAAAATCATCCTTTCTCCCATTATACCAGGCAGATTACCTTGATCTTCACCTTCTCCCACAGATGCTTACTTCAAAAAAAAAAAGTGACAATCATTTAGCGAATGGTGACCATGCATCCCACATACAGTCAAGATTGTCATCATTGCTTTGCAGAAGTGAGTTGACTCTTATCTTGCTAAGACCCAGCTCGGGTCTGAGCTTTTCCAGCCCCATCATCACTTTTTGTCTAACTGTCAGTTAATGCCGTTCAAGATGACTGGTCTTTGTTCCAGGAAAAACAAGCGTTTTTCTTGCATGTTAATTGTTAATTCTGCTTGAACGTGTCAGTCTCAGTGTGACTCCCTACCAGCTGTCCAGCAAGACAGAGCCCATGTATATCTATGACAGTCTCATGACTCTGTCTCAAACATGACTCATTAAGAGGCTAACGGTGCACAGACACAGTGAGGAAAGAGCTGGAATGAGAGACTGAGGAGAACAGTAACAGAAAAGAGAGATTTCCCAGCGGAAATCACCAGATGGACCCCACGGAGAGCCACTGTGGCTCTAAAGCTATTTGTCACAAGGCCATTGGAGTCATAAGCAGTAAGGCCTGGCAAGCTCTGGCGGCACCAGCTTTCCCCGTAGAGCAAGTTGGTAACAAATCCTGATTAAGTGGTTTGTTCATGTTTGGCTATTGCCATCCCAGCGCAGTTTGATCTAAGTACGGCCGTTGACTGGGGCTCGATTAAGTACATTATGGAGAGTGCTACAGAAGAAAGAAGTCGAAGAACAGAATTTGACAGTGAGGGGGAGGAAAATGAACTAAATAGGAGGAAGATCTGAAGACAGAGGTAGTGAGTTCCTTAAAATAGCAGTGCTTGCCTTTGATGTAAAATACAAAATCTTGGGAACAAAATGAGATAGAGACTAAACAGATGGTGTGAGGAGAGATTCAAAAGTGAGATGACACACCAGAGCTAGATATGAAGAAGTAAATGATGCAGAAGTGGACTTAGCATAAAAGACAGCAGATAATCATCATGGGTTGGTTTTTTTTTTCAGAAAAGCCCTTTGCAGTATTTGTAAGCTATAGCATCAGCAAAATACCATATGAGAGCACGTGACTTACTTTGCTCTCTACAAGAAGAGACTTGTTTTGAAGTCAAAGCAGACAAAATGTGTTTCTGTGTGAAGAGTTTGTAGATCTTGGTATGTTAAAACATTACTTTAAAAATCTTTCATGCCCAACAGTTACATTCATTTGCTTATCTCTATAGCACTTCAAAAAAAATGTCATACCACAGCTCATTTTGATCAAAACATGAACGCTTCTAAACCTTCATTCTTATTTTTTCATTGATCGCTTAATATAGAGGTTTCATTCTTCAGCTGGGAACTTGGCTTTTTTTTCCCCTCTAGGTTAAAGCTCTAAATCCAAACAGCTCCAGGTCCTACCAACTACATGCTTTGGAGAGCTATGAATTTTTTAGTTTGGCCGGTTCTTGTGAGCCACTTCCCACAGAGGTGGTGAATCACAGGTCCAGTGTTTGGAGTCTGGAGCTGGAGATGAACTTCCCAGCTTGGATCCATCTCAAATTCTTTTTTTCTCCAGGAATATCTACTGCTCAGCAGAAAAGTGCCACATTGTCATGTACATTTCTTTTCCATCCTGCCAGATTTACAACATTATCTGTGTTATACCGGTTTCTTCCAGCTATCACAAAGTCAGTCAATATTTTTTTTGCAAAATTCAACTGGTAATTATTAACTCCCTGAAAAAGAGAAGTGCAGGAGTCTAGGCAAGGAAAAGCAAAATACTCAGAACAATATTGCAGGCTGTATGTATGGGAAGCGATCTCCCCTGGTGTGTGCCGTAGCAGGAGGCAACACTGCTGTGCCAGCCTCCCACCCAGATTACCTCCCACCTGCACTGCAATCACAGGGTCTGAAATTTAATCCTTTGTTTACTTCTGCCCCCTGAGGGATGAAACCCTGAGATAAGGCTGCTTCACATAAATAATCTCAGAATTTCCCTCCAGTCTCTGGTTTCCACCCAGGTGATGTATATTATAATTTGTAAATGATCTCTACTGCCTGACCTGCAATTAAACAATTGCTTGGTCCTTTTAAGCACCACCCAGCTCCCTGTCCCACCAGCTGCTAATGAGGTGTCACTCTGCTTTGAGAGCTGCTCCCTGCAAAGGTACAGGGAAATGCAAAAAACCCCACTACAATTCCTCAGGTTCTCACTCAGCCAAACACCCCAGCGTTTTGATGGGATCCAGCCCGCATGCTGGAGGGTTTGACTCGCCACGATGGCGTTGCTGTTTGTTCCTCCACCCACACAAACCAACTGCTTTCAATCCCAACATTGTATCGTGGTTTGTAAATAATAGTTGCTCAGGAAGAAGTGCGTTTGCCTCCTAACTGATGGAGGGCCTGCAAGTCCTCCATTTCTGTAATAGCTAGTGTGTTCCTAAGTGCAAAATGGGGCCAGGGAATAAAGAGGAAAGGAGGGAGGGGTTAGTAACAATTCTTCTCTCTACCCAGCATGCTAAAGGCTAAGTCTGTGGGTTGTTTTTCTTCCAACAGTTTGGAAATATTTCCTATGAGCTATAAATCAGGCTTAATTAAAGCTCTCCCTGTGACTTTTTTCCCCTATTTTGTTCCCCCTGCAAGGTGGGGTGAGCAAACCTAGATACAAGATGACATAGCTAGAGCCCGCAAAACACTGCCAGAGCCCTTCCCGCCGGCTAGGCTTTCCAGGGTGGCTGTGGGGTGGGTAACCAGCAGGGAGTAACTGCCTTTGGATGAAAATCACAGTAACTGCTGCTGCTGTTAAAAGACACTGTTGTTTCCTTCTGTAGTATTTCTGGGAGGACACAAAGAACTGGAGGGGGAAGGCTTCTTAATGAGGCAAAGCAATCAGTGTTTTTGTAGGTTTGTTTGTTATACTGCCTGTGTCTGCATAATGTAAATGCAAATAAACCCATCTTTATTTTATTCATAGTTCTAATGGAAAGTCTGTGTCATGGTCTGAACCAGGTGGAAGACAAGCTCCCAAAGGGGAACACATGTGGCACAGACTCTCAGTGCATGTGAAGAGCCAGGAGACAGGGTGCAATCAGACAGCGGTGATCAAACCCCTCACTAAAAGCTACCACGGCCAAAGCAAGAGCCTGACCTTTACTGACATCAGCAGTAAGACTCTGTACAATGTGGTGGAGGAAGAAGACAGAGAGCCCGTTCGCCTCAACCAGCCCAGCAGTCCCTCCATGGTGGTGCACAGGCGGGTGGCGACGACCCCCCCGCTGCAGGCCACGGCGGAGGAGACCCACCTCTTCTTGCCCGAGCAGCCCCCCAAGACCCTGCCCCTGCAGCCACGGTCTCTCATGGACCAGCTGCAAGGAGCAGTCAACAAGTTTGCCACCGGCATTCCCGACTTCAACGCCGTCCTCCCCACGCCCGGCTCGGGGAACGGTGTGCGTCCCCCCTACCAGCCCCCGCCACCGCAGCAGCCGCCCCTGCCGCCTCTCCAGGTGGCTGCCTTCAGTGAGGAGCCCCTGTCTCCCCCAGCTGAGGAAGCAGAGAGTGAGAAGCTGAAGCTCATTCAGGGGTACGTCTATGAGAAGAACCCAGAGGAGGAGGACGAGGAGCCGGCGACAAGCAAACTGACTCTGGAAGACTCTCCGGCGCTGACGCCTCCATCCCCGTTCCGGGATTCGGTGGCTTCAGGCAGCTCTGTGCCCAGCTCCCCTGTCTCGGAGTCTGTGCTCTGCACCCCTCCAGATGTGACCTATGCCTCTGTCATCCTGAGGGATTATAAGCAAAGCTCGTCCACCCTGTAGACACTGCAAGAGACAAGACGAGAAGGACTTTGGCAGCTACCCGCTGGGAGGTCCTGGGGAGACAAGTCTCCCAGGGCTGGGGGGAGAGCGAGCAGAGAACAAAGTCATATATGACAGGGCAAAAACTTAATCCTGCACTTAAATAAATAAAAGGAAAGAAAAAGGAAAAAAAAAAATTCCATTCTGAGGGCTCAAATTTCTCTAGCTGTTAAAAATAACAATATTGTACTTTGAGAAAATGATAGGAAACCATAACAAAGCACAAACCCAAGAGACAACTTCTATAGCAAAAAAAATGAATAAACACACAGAAAAAAAAAATATTCACACTTAGTCACACCCTCTCTTGGCAATGCTTGAAAAGGACTCTGGGAAGTGTGACCTGGAGAAGTCATTAACACATCTCATGACTGCTGTCTGTCTGCTACAGAAGCAACACACCCAGGAGCTGGAAGGGCGGCGTGCGATGAGGAGGAACGAAGCTACTTGTATATGAGACATATATGCATAAATATTTTTTTCCTGGTTTCTATAGGTGGTATTACTGCATAATGTGTTTGGGGGAGTGGAGCTGAGCTAATGTGAAAGCACATGGCTCTTACTTTTGTCTGAACAATTTGTTCTTCGTACTAGGCTGCTTTTTTTGGGGATCTGGGCTTTTTTTAACACGGATTGTGAACAGAGAGAGAAATATGATTGTTAAGACTCAAGAGGTTTCTGAAGAAAGCCCTTGCTGTGGTACTTGTAATGTGATAAGGACTTAGAAAAACTGCCCTTTTGTATAAGATTGCAAACCATGTGGCTAAACTGTTACACAACATTTCCTGTAGCAGAACAATATTTATTGACTAACTTTTCATAATACAACATATTTGCCATGTGATACATCATTCTTTTGTGTTTCTTTGGAATCAGATACACTGGAAAATAGCTGTACACTTCGAGCAACAACTATTACTCTGAAAGAAAGGCAATTCCATACTGGGGGTCATAAAGTCAGTCTCGAAGCAAGAGAGTGAGTGTACATTTGTGTTTCTGTATGCGTGTGTACAGTATGTGTGAAGCGTAATGTCCAATAAGTACCACTGGAAGACTGTCATATATACTATGAATATTTTTATGTTTAAATCATGTTTTATATTGCATTGTTACAAATATTCAATAGATCTTTGGAGGTTTGTATGCTGTGCTAACACATTTTTTTTCATATACAAGCTGAGACAGTTGTTACCCTTATAACAGGGTGCTTTATTTTGCAGATATTTTATGAAGTAGGCATATGGTATTAATAACCAGTGCATTGAGAACTTGTTATTTTACATTTGCAGCAAGTGTGGTTAACAAATAAAAAAGAAAACACAAATAAAGTCTGTTTTAGAAATCTTGCACATGCCAGTGTAAAGGTGAGACAGGAAGAGTAATTAAACTATTTTGTTGCTTCAAATAATTTAAAATAAAATCATGTCCAGACAGGAAATTTCATCAGTGCTTAATGTGTGCATAAATTCCCAGGGTTTGTTGTAAATAGTTCTTTTAATCTCTTGTTTAGTTGCGTGTTCTTGTCATATGCTTTCACTTCTGCTATTTAATGTATGATCTTGTATCTTAAAGGTCACTCCTAGGCAGCTGTAGTTCCGTCTTTCATTCGTTGTCCTCTCTCCTTCATGTATTTCCTAGAGATGGGCCTAATGCAAAGCTCCCTAGTGGCTGGCATGTTCAAAGTCCAGGTCTAATTGCTGTGGCTTGAACTTAATTGTACTTATTATTACCCCATTTATAAATGTGTGTGTTATACGTATGCAGGACAGGATTTTAGCTGCTATGAACTTTGATTGTGCTGTTGAATTTAGCTGAGGATCTGTCCCACAGTTTTACACTTTATTTCCAAAGATATTTTTAAGGAATCTTTTCATGCTAATATAGTTGCAAAACCTGATTTTAACCTTGCTTCTTGTGAATATTCTATCAGGACTTTTCTGAATTCATCATATCTCTACATTTTTTCTTTCTTTTCACTTGAATTTTAAGAAGGCCTACTGCTAGTCATCAATCCTTCTCTGAAGATCCAAATCTCATTGTTTTGATCTAATTATATAGTAGTGGTACTGGAAGGTTTGGCTGGTGCTCAGAACCAGATAGAGCCTTTTTTCCTCATCCTCTTTTCACAGCGTTTGCTCCTCTCAATATGACTGGTGGCCAATTGTTATCATTGTCCCGATGTGGAAAGCATGAAATGACTTTGCCCAAAGACATGGTTATGTCTTTGTCAGTAGATTGATGTCTCTATAATGAACTAAAGACACCTGAGGGTCAGATGGTTGATTTTTGTCTGCTTGTGGCTTTTAGGGGGATAATTTTTGTTTGTTGTTTGTTTTTTTGGGTTTGGTTTTTTTTTTTTTTTGTTTTAAAGCTATTTACTCATTAAAGCAACGAGAAAAATGCTGTATGTTCTCTGCTGATCACCACACTGGCAATGAATTCTATCTTCTTATAATCTTAGCATAAGGTTTGTTGGACTGTTTCCAAAAACATATGTTGCCAGAAGCACAAAGCTAGTACCAGGAAGCCGGTCTTTGAAGAAATGAGATAGACAAGAAAAAGAAACATAAGAGATTCATATAGGTGGGGAGGCAGCAATGCGGTGAGGTACTATATTGTTTTCATAGCTGTCTGTTTTGAACATATTAAGCACTGATTTTATTACTGCAATGTAATTATATAATGAGTAGGAGTTTTCTCAAAATTCAGTATATTAGCTTTTAGTTTGTAATTGTTAAAACTGGAAGCATACACATACGTAAATATATCTAAAGAGCAAGAACTCACCTTGTGTATGTAGTTGTATGAGCTATGAAGCTTCCTGTAAAAGTTCTTTCTTTTGGTCTGTCAAATGCTTGATGAAAACTGCCTTTTTGTCAAAATGATCTTGAAAATGCTGTAAAATAAATATTTTCTATTTATTATTTAAAAATAGAATGCCAAGATTGTTAATTTTTGCTTCCTAAGTAGAAAATAGCCATGTCTAGTAATTAATTGTTCCAGTGCTTTTCAGCATCGTGTGTGAGAGATGCTCAAATGGAGGTAGGTATTGATTATATTGTGGCATGTAGGTGAGATGGTGGAGAGCTGGAGGATTTTTGTTCAGAAAGCAAACCACAGCTTTTTGGCTTCATAGGAAAAATCAGGAGCACTGTAGGTATGCATTGGGGCTGACGTGTTGTAGAAGAGAATTCAGTGGGAATTGACAGGAAATTTTGCTTCCCCAGGACATGGGGAAACACCAACCTTTCGCTGGAAATATTCCATGTGTTTGACTCTGTGAGACTTCAGCTTCTCCCATCGGGGAAATCCAAATATGCTTTCTTGACAACTATCAGTCATAGGCATTGATCCATCCCAGGCATTTTGCGCCTCCTTCCTTTGCTGCCTCTGTATAAAGAACTGGGACTCTTGACTCCTTCTCTGCAACTCACACATACGGTGGCTTTTGGGTGACTTCTGAACTGCTGTGTGCCTTGGCTATGGACTCAGTAAGATGGGAGTATATATGATTTTTCTGGAGCACTGCTGAGATTTTCAGACCCAAGTGGCACTAAACATAGAAAATCTAGCTCTTCTTCTCTTTCAACTCGTGAATAGGCCTTTCTAGTGGCTCCTTGGTTTGGATCTGGCCTTGCAAGAGCCCACATCTGAGGAGCCAGTCCACCTACAACTACTGCACTGCTGGAGTACAGAGAATGATGTTACATTCAGAGGTAAGAGCCAAAAGTTTGGTCTCTTTGCTTGTAGAGGTTTTTCTTTTTTCTATTTTTTCCTTTTTTTCTTTTTCAGTTAAAGTCTAGGCAATCTATGTCAGTAAAGGTTCTGCTGATCAGGTGGACTCAATTACAGAAATGTCCTCAGAGCAACACAGCACTTACTCCCCTCCAGGGCACCCAGTGCAGCATTACTGCCAG
Source organism: Scopus umbretta (assembly GCA_013400535.1). Taxonomy (NCBI): domain Eukaryota; kingdom Metazoa; phylum Chordata; class Aves; order Pelecaniformes; family Scopidae; genus Scopus; species Scopus umbretta. The sequence continues at coordinate 37,689 of VZTL01060653.1, forward strand.
CACCGTTCTTGCAACCAGTTACTGTTTGTGGGACCCAGCCCACAACATCTGATCCTGAGCCCACTGCACATCTCAGCAATTGCATGTGGTGTTTGGGGATACATTGTACAACGATCTTGGGAATAGGTATGATGGTAACATCTGAGAATCATCTAAGAAATATTATAACAATTTTCTGGTGTATAACTAGCTACACATATGCTGTGCAAATGAATTCGTTTCAGATTGCAGTATTCGCATAGGAGGTTCGTACTAATTGTTTTATGCATGACTTTCCAAATGGTCTAACTAGCATAACGAGCCCAGCAAGTCTTACTTTCTTTTTGATGTAGTTTCAGTTTTTGTATTGCTGTGCTTTGAGCTTCCAGCATGGATGAGGATCATTTCAGTTTAAGCCATTCTAGACCACATAGATACTTCAGTTCATATTCTTTTTCTTTTTTTCTTTTTTTTTTTTTTAAATTTCTCCACATAAACATACAACAATATGAACATTACCAGAAAGAGCAGATTGGGCAAAATCTATATAAACAGACTCCAGTAGATATGAGCAAACAACAGTTGGTGGAAGTGCTAAAGGAAAATATGTAGAAGGCCAGATGCTCCAGCCTGTTAAAGCTGCTTTATTAGGCTCTAGATTTTCAGAGTCATTCTTAATGTGCTTTAGTCTGACAAAGGAAAAGACTACTCTGGTGCTGTAGAGTCTTTTTAGAGTCCTTTGGCTCCAGCCCCAAGGGCAGATAACACGACAGGTGGAAAGGGAATGGAGTTATATGCCTTCAGCCGCATTTCTCTTAATCTAACCTAAGAAAAGGCATAATGAAATCCAAGGCTGGGGAGACACAAGTGTGAAAGCTTTAAATTAGAAATAAGCAAATCTGAATTGTCAAGATAATTGAGTACTGCAGCAGATGATTGGGAGATTTAAGCAAATTCTCTTTAAATCTTCAAACCAGTGAAGAATTCACAGGGTAGAATTGTTAGGCTTCTGCTCTGCAGGGGGTCAGATTAAATGACCATAGTATTCACAAGCTGCCAAAAAAGCCCATCTAAAATATCTTTACACTGATGACTGGTCCAGGACCGCAGAGCAGCAAAGCAGCATAACATAACTGAGCTTTAGTCTCCAGCCTCCGGCCAAGGCCAGAGTGTTGGCATCTTCACCAGCCTGGTCTGTGCCTACCTGCTCAAGATCTGCTCAGTAAGCCGGGTCTCTGGACCCAGGCTAGCATGTTACATCCACTTTGCATGGAATAAGTGGCTACCAGAAGCAAAACACAATGGAAATTGGGCTCCCTGGAGTTGTATTCATCACTCTTTAGGGAAGAACAGATAAGCAGGTTGCTAATGGCTGTTCTACACAAGGTCTGAGTGGCTGTTAAAAATGTTTCTACATGGGAGTGGGAGAAGCGTGGTTTTGCAGATTGTATTGTTGTGGTGGGTTTTTTTCCCAAATAAATGAGTCACTAGGCACTTGGCAAGTACCTGTCTGCAAATCACTGGGAAGGAGAAGCAGACTCTGTAGCAGATATCAAGGCCTGTTTCTATTTGTGTAAGATTTCCAACAGGGATAATAGCAAAAGGGGAGATAAGGAATGTCATGCAGCCAAGTGCATAGTACTGCCACAGGCCCCGTATCTGGATCTGGGCCCACATTTTAGGGAACCCTGCAAGCTCCCGGAGATGGTAGATGAGAGCAGGAGTGACTGGTTACTGTTTCCAGTGCTATGGATAAACCCTATTCAGCTCAAAAACCAAGAAAGGTATTCTCTGCCTTTGCTAATTCAACTTCCAGTTCTCAGTACATCACACAAAAGAGGACTGCTCCCCACCTGAGAGAGTGACCTGTTTGGTACCAAGAAAGAGCATCTGTTACCTACTCAGTTTCAAAGGTGGGTGTAAGCAGTATATCTCTACAGAAGTAAAATATCATTGTGAGTTGTGGGTTTCCATAACCGAAAGGCCTCTAGGTAGGTGGAGAAGCAGCTGGCACAGATACCAGTGCAGACAAATAAGAGTTTAGGAGTGGTATGTATCTATGACATTCAATCCACCCACTTATTTATCGCACACTATGCAATATGTAGGTGGTATGAGATCCAGCCCCCAACCCACACCACAGTATGGTGTATGGGACTCCTACCTCCCTGCACTGCTCTGAGTCTATATCAGGAACAGGGATCTGTGAGACCTCCTTCCAGGAAAGGTGGTGTGCCTGGGGGGCTGGCTCTGGTCAGCTCCCTCTGACTCCATTTTCCTTACACAGGTTGTCTTTGCAGTGCACCAAGAGCATACTTTTCTGACAGGCACCACCTAGCGATGTGGGATTTCAGTGTGGTGGAGGGCCTCAAAAGAAGTCAGTATTTCAACAAGAGCTGTTTCCCCAGCTCCCCTCCAAGAGACTGCATGAAGGCTGAGGTGGGACCAGTCTGCCCCACTATGGCTAAGCAGACGTGTCAATCCTCCGGCCCTAATCCGGGGAGTGATCAACCATTGCTTTCCTGAATGCCCAGCAGCAGGTGCTGCCAAATGTCTGTGCTGTGCATACAGCCCCTGCACACGTGCTCGGTGGAAACATCACGCTTGCTGCTCCCTGAGCTGCTGGCGCTGGGAGGGCTCAGCAGCACAGAGGGCTCGTTGGAGCCTTCACTATCCTTAGTGACACAGGGGAAGATAAAGAGCGAAACAGAGAGAACAGCTTGCTTTTATCTCTTTAATGAGAAAGGTGGGCAGGACTGTGCTCCGTAGCCAGCAATGTATCTCTAAAGACTTCAGCTAGAGCCTCTCTTCTGACAAAGTCCTGTCAGCTCCTACAATTTGCATTTGGACAGACCTGAAGAGTTGGCCTTCATTAGCTACACTAAAACAGACAGACTGCCAAATTATCAAAGCAAAAGGCTTGAATACCACCACTGGGAGTGCTGGCTCTCATGGAAGCTGAATCCGAGCAATGTTTTCAGAAATTTACAGTATAGAAGTTTTTTAATGTGCCTTTTAGACTTAGAAATGCACTAACAAAATAGATGTCTCTTTGTTTCAGAAAGGAGGCAAGAAATAATGTGTTTTCCTAGGATGTATTATACACATGTTGCTTGAACACATAAGCAAAACAATTCAACCGTGTTTTACTTTGGCAGGTACCTTGGCAATTTGGGGGGTGGGGGGGAGGTAGTTGGTTTTTTGGTTGTTGTTGTTGTTGTTTTCTGTTTAAAAATAAGGTCTGCAATACCTAGCAATACTATTAAATGCGCCAGGTTTTTCATGTGCATCTGTGCAGTGCTAATTTAGAAACTAAAGCCTGTAAGTGCTGAATCCTCAATGTGTATGAATAAGTGTAGGAATTATGTCTTTTTCCTTAAGAAGCTGGTCCAGTACCTGTGCTATTAACTTTTGAGTTTCCTAAGGATGTGTTTCCTACCCGAAGCTCCATTTTGCAGTTGTGAGGATCTTTGGCTTATCTCTGGTTTTGCTGCTGCTGCTCATTATTCTTATCATTTTGTGTAGTGCCTTTACCAGCCTTGGCACAATTGCAGGGTGGAGGTGCCTGTCAGGCTGTAATTCCCCATCAGTGCTGAGAGATTTTCCTTCTGAGTTCTATATTCCTGTTTGAGAGGTGTCTGTGCTGCCTGCCCTCCCCTCCATCCTGCTCTTTGCCCTTGGGCAATATGGTTATTCACTTTAAAAAAACACAGAATAAGAAAGGTTTGCTCTCCTGTTGCTCCTGACAGCAGGATTTGCACAGACCCATGGACCTGATGCTCATATAGGGCAGTCTGGCAGGAATCATGTTGTTGGGGACGAACTTGGTGCATCACAGCCTGGCCCTGAGCTCTGTTCCCAGTTCAGCTGTTGACTAATGTAGAGGCTTTGGGACATTCATCTACCCAGCAGTATTTCAAAGCTGTGCAAGGGAGCTGGGTGCCAATTTGCAGTTAATGTAAGTAAAAACTGGGCACAGAAATCCTTTAGACACCTTTGAAAACTCAGCCTGTCTTTCCCTCCATTTCAGGTCTGGACACAAAAGAGAGGTATGTAAAGACATGAGGATTTCCATAGCCCTTTAATCCTCCTTCCCAACTCCATCTCAATGCCATTTCAGTCTTGTTCATTCTTTTCCAGCGTTTTTTGAAAGTGTATATGGCATAGCTGTGGAGGTGGCACTATCTAGTGTGATAGTTTTGGCTGGGACCCCTCATTTTCCTCGTTTCCAGTTACTTCCTGATCAGTGATAAAGGAAGATGTTGGAGGTCTGTGAAAGCTTGTGGAAAGAGGAGGCACAACAGACAGATCAGCTCAGGTGCTGCAGCCATATAAATCATCAAATAAGGCCACAATCCATGGCCAGCAGGTCTAAGGAGAAATAATTTTCCCAGCAAGACCCAGGCTTTGAGTCCCAGCTCCAGCATAATGCTGTGTTGTCAGCTGCAATACCACCACTTGGAGAACACTCAGTGCCTTTTTCTCCTTATTGCTGTTTTTGAGATAGATATCATCATCTGCAATGGCTGCTATGCACAGACCTTTCCCCACTTTGCTACCACCACTTACAAAGCATTCAAAGCCTTTTTCTTCTTATTGCTGGTTTTCAAGATAGGTGTCATCATCTTCAATGAGAAGCACATGCGGTCCATCAGAGACTGGGTACTGCAGTGCCAGAGCAAGATCAGGACCCAGAGAGTGAACGAGCTTCCTTGCACAGCACATTGCTTTGAGACATTTGTGTTTTATGTGTTTTGCTTCTGCATTTAATGCTCTCTGAGCTCTGCTGGCTACTGGGAACCTCAGCACCTCTGTTCACAGCGACATGAACAACACGCAGCTGGCAGAAAACACCACAGCAAGAAATGTTTATTTTTTGACCTCAATTCCCCAGCTCAATTGCTAGGACTTTCCCTTACCTACGTGCCTCATCTTCCTGTCACAAAAAACTTTTCACCTGTGACACAAAGAAACAAACCTGAATGAAGAAATGGGGAAGAATGACACTTTTCTGTGCAAAGGCTTCTTGCACATATATATATGTATAAGATGGGTGCCCCTGGGAACAATGTTTTACAGAGGCTAGGCAAGTCCCTCAGGAGGGTCCTGGGGGTGCCAGACAGGGTGGATGGAGCCCTCTTGGGCCCTTTGAGACCACAGGTAATTCACCAGTGCTGTTCACTACAGCAACCAAGACACATATCAGACCAGTTTGGGACAAAGAGCTTTGAAAAAGGCAAGAACGGAAAGTTCCTCTTCACTGTCCTCATCCAAGGGACTCAGGTCAGGGTGTCCGTATGAGTGTATGACTTGCTGCTGTGTTGGGGACAACCTGCAGCTCACCCAGCCTCAGCTTCTCTTCACCTCTGGGACCTCCTGAGCTCCAGCCCTGGCTCTTCCCAGTGGTTTCTCTCCTTCCCCAGGGAATATGCCTCCAGGGGGTTGCAGGACTCTGGTTATATTGTTTGCTTTTTCTAGGGGTCTCTGCTGATGCATTTTCATCTGGACTCTAAGTGAAATGCAAACTGAAATCAGAACCAATGCTTGTCCCTGAGGGCACAGGAGCCAGAGGGTGGTCTGCTGTCACTGTCCTGGTTGGGAAGGGAGCGCAATGGTGTCAATACCCAACAGCGTGGGTATTGTACTTACAGCACACTGTGATAGAAACAAAGGGAGAGAGGCTGCATGAATGACCTCCGTGAGTTGTTTCTCTCTGACATACATGAAAACCTGGCTAAATCACGAAAACATGGAGTTCTGACTGTGCTGGATGGGAGAAGAGGTGCACTTTGTCCGTTAGACCTTTATGTCTCGTTCTTTGAGTTTGTACCCACGGTCACAGTGGATCACATTGGAAAAGACAACAGAAGCAAAACACAAAAGAGAAGAAGCCCCATCAGGGCAACAAGTGCATCTCTCAGCAAGAAGAGCTAATTCTTAAAAGAGATGTATCAGCTACCAAACTTAACAGCCGAGATGTTAGAATTTATTTCAAGTTTCTCTTCCTAATGCTTTAGTCTCAGTCCAGCCAAAGGCTAGTAATGCTTAGCAGGGTATCAAGGAACGAGAAACCTCATAGTATTGTTGTAATAACATTATGCCAAGGATTTCTCCACCTTCTGCTCTTTTGGGGAAATCTGAACTCTTTCTTCAAAGTTTTAAAGTGGTGCCTAAACACCCAAATTTCACAAGGATGATTGATGTGAAGTAACCAGGACAGAGGAATCTAATATGAAAGTTGTAGGGTATAGTGGCAAAAAGTCATTTTCTTCTTTAACCCAGATTTGAAAGTATCACTGCATCTGTAGAATACTTCAAAGGAAACTTGTATCACTCCCTACCAGGAAAGGTCCTCTCAAGCTCTGAAATATTCATTTTATTATTTAGTTTACCATATTGCAAAAAATAAGCCTCCTGCAGACCATCAGGTATATATAGAAATTGTATCACAGCTCTCACATCAGCTGTTGGGCACATGTTATTGTTTGACCTAAAGAAGAAAAGGGAGAGGATTCTCCAATTATGAGCATTTTTCCTAAGGCCCTTAGTCATGTTTTCTTCTCTACTAAAGCAACTACATTTAAAGATGCAGCACGCCGGCTTTCCATGTTGCCTGACTAAGGCTGAACACCTGATGTAGTGAGCTAATGCCTGATGTTAATCATCCAGTCAGGCCAGTTTTGCTAAATTTTCCAAAAGGTAGCTCCCTTACGGGCAACTTGTAACTGCCACGAGTGGCTAATATGCATCTAACCAGGTTTAGGCAAAGAAAAATAGTCTTTAACAGAAGACTGGGTTTGATTTATTTCGTTTAATTTGAGAGGAAAGCCGTGCATAAATCCATAAAGAAGTTACACTTTGTACTGTATATTTTCCTAGAAATATGTAATTCAGTGTTTGTCAACAAAAGACCAAAACATGTTTGCCCTACAGAAGGAAATAGTGTAAAGCTGGTTCCTTCTGGGGAAAGAGAGATTTTGCACTTAGACAGAAAGCTTGATATGTTTAAGACAATATCCAGTCATTAATGATTGTGCGGCCAGACTTCATCATTGACAATCACCACAGAAAAAGTAGTTACTGGTCTTAATCCAATAACTAAGAGACATGAGCCCACCTTTTAGTTGTCAGTAAGCAGCACTTTTATTGGAAAATATAAGAGGGAGTAAACAAACTTACCTTCTCATACCTACTGAAACACTGAAGTTACTCAAGACAGATTTAAGCCTCGTGAATATCTGCATTCTCTCTCACAAGTACCTCCAAGACTTTTAAAACTGATGACATGGCATCTTACAAAACACTGTGTTCACACTTAAACAGCTTAGTCCCAAGTCCTTTCTGCTGCTGAGATTTATGTCATTATTCACCCTGGCAAAAGACACTTGGGCTCTTCAAAGGCTAGCTTCTGGAAGGCTATGAGCACTCCTAGAGCTTTACAGAGCATAAAATAGTCATGGATTCAGTCTGTCTTTAATGTAGTGTGTTTGTGTGGGATATAGCACGGTCCTCCCTGTTTGGCAGGTGAGGATGCTGGCACATCATATACTGACACCAACATTTGCAAATGTTTTCTTAAGGCTAAGCACTAAGTTCTTATTTTGACTTCTAAAGAAAAAAAAAAATAGGCTGTTTCAGTTCGCATTTTCTCCTGAAGTTAATGTCAGCTACAGGTATTAAGCATATGTATAAAATTCGGGTTGTTGATCTAACTTCTGGTTGATTTAGGTGCTTTTCTGAAGAAATGTTTCAAACTGTTGCTCCAAGGGAAGGATACTGTAGCACAAGTGGGGACCTGTGGCACTGAGCAAAAAAAGAAGTGATTCTCTTCTTTCTACCCCATGATTATTTATTGATACTCATCCTGAACATTAAAAGCTACATTAGTTTTGCTTGGTACCATCTAGCCCCAAATCTAGCATTCTGAACTAGGACGTGCCCAAAGTAAGACTTCTTATTCACCTGTAGTTCTGATTTCTTTTCAGAAATTCGTTAGAACAAAACCTTTAATTATGTCACACCCATTTGCCTTTTACAGGAGCTCTCCCTTTCTTTCAGTGCAGGGGAGATGGACTGTGCTCAGATATTGAGTAGCTTCTCAATATTTCATTGTTCTTCACTGATGAGAAGGTGAGCAAGCTTTCTTTATTAAGCATCATTTAAATTAATTAAATTAATTTTATTTTATAACTCTCCTATGAGACATGGGACACTATTAGTCCCACAAAACTGTACGTAAAACTGAGACACAGAGAGAGAAGGGTCAAGCCATTAACCGTGGGTCCTCAGTTTGGCCAAGCTAGTTCAGTTTACATAACATTATAATATTATACAGAAGTCATAAATAGAATCACAGCTTTGTTATTCTGGTACCGCATATGACTGCCCAAAGCTGGAAATCAAGCTTAATGTTTTAAGTTGATGAAAGACAGTCTTCTGCCTTCTCTCAACCCCTCTCTTCATTTACTACATGATTTTCATTTACCACATGAACCTGATTCATTCCTAAAACAAGTTCAACCTGTTACTGAATAGAAAAGTAGCCCATGGGAAAATGGTGTTTGCTTCTGTCTTTAAAATCTGTCTTCACATGTCTATACAAAGGGAACAAAACAAGGTTATGCTTTTTAGGAGTTTAAGTTTGCAGACAGTGCATGTTAATACTGTCCTTGTGGGCAGAATTTACCATCTTTTTCAAGCTGAAACACAGCCTGGGGTTTGCACACAGCAGCAGAGCAGTGACAGACTCGTGGTGGCTGCTCATGGCTGGGGCTATGTTGAGTCATTGTATAGCCCTTGCAGTAACTGAGTGGCAATAAGGGATTCTCACCACCTTAGTAGCCCAGTGCTACAGGGTGGTGGGATGCTTTGCTTGTGAGTTTACTGCAAGCGATGGGGCTGCTGGCTTACTCTGGAAGGAGTGATCTCTGTGTCGGATGTGTCTCCTTCCCCACTGTCCCCCTACAACTTCCCTGCTCAGGGGAGAGGATCCATGCCCAGTACCTCATACCCCCTTGGCAGACACATTGCAGGCCTGATCCTCATAGTAAATTTGGACTGAATTTCAGTGCTTGTTAAAGAAGCAGTTGGATTTTTGTGGGTTTTTTTTTAACTAGCAAAAGGAAATCTTTTATTTTACCTTTTAAAATTTGAGATTGGTTGAGCTGTTGGAAAATCACAGCCCAAAAAATTTAATAAAATTTCAAGCAGCTGCAAGCAAAATCTTAGAGCAGGAGATGCTGTGAAGCTTTAAGGCAATGCCAGGGTAGCAGTCCTCAGTGACACATGTTGGGGTAGACTGTCAGCCAAATTGAGAAGTACAGGAAAGTACCTTTGCTGTTTTATTCCTGTTCAGTAGGATATTTCTTGCAGTTCTAAACCACTGTCAAGCAGTCTGTCTGGGTGAAAATCTGGATTTATCCATTATCCCCTGACATTTATTGTGACTGTGTGCTATTTAGATGAAAGAAAAGTTATTCATCTGGGAATCACTTGACAATATAAATGGTATTTTTGGGCTTTTGTTGCCACTACAATTAATCAAAGGAGAGGCAATCACACTTTTTTTTGCTTATGCTATAGTTCATCTAAGGAATCTGGCAACTTCCTTTGCTGGGCAGTGCTAATTTTGATATTCTGTCCCATTATGAGGCCAATTTTCATCAATTTAGCAGAGAGGATTCTGCAGCAGCTTTCATTAGTGTCATGTGCTTAGACATAATAGAAAAGACAGAAAAAGAAGGATGTAAAATATGCAGCAAAGACTCCATCTTTCCCATAGCTCCTTACATAAACACACACTGGCAGCCACGCGCATCCAGCCCTGTTCCACCTAATGGCATGTCCAATTCTTTTTGGTTTAACTATGTGCTTGTGCAGTGGGGCCCTGATGTTTCATGAGCCCTTTTCTGTGGAAGGGAACATAGGCTGCTGTGGGTAGTGGGGGTAAGAAGCCACAGAGGGGCTGTCAGGTCTTTGGTGTCCTTGTTTGTGTGAAACAAAAGATAGATTTATAAGGACACCAAAAAGCTCTAATATTTTAACTCATAATTTACATTATTTGTGAGGATGCGCTACTTACCTAATGCAGATAGATGTAACATGATACAATAGTCCCTGATGAATCATTTACAAATGACAAATAATTGGTATTGCCAACTTGTTCTTCTCTCATATCCAAAGTAAAATTCAGTGAGCTTCTCCATGGCAAGCAAAACCCCTTCCCATCTGCAATATGAAAAGAAAGAAAATTCAAATATTCTTATGGTTCAAAAATGGGATTAAAGGTACCCTGTGTTTTTTAAGACAGCCAAGCATGTCACAGAAGAAAAACAGGGAGGAAAAAGAGAAAATGCTGTAAAATCTGGTTATCTTAGGCCATTTCCTTATAGCTTTAGCAACCTATTTGAAATAAGGGACAAAAAGGGTCAGAATTTTTAAATATTTCAATTAAATCTTTCATCAGCTTAGAAATATTCAAATTCTCCCCTCTTTTACGCATCTGAACTTAAATGTATACATCAACCCATAGGAAAGAATTAAATAGCAAAAAAAAAAAAAAAAAAAAAAAAAAGAACTTTTTATGAAATTAGCAAGAACACAGCAAGCAGTACTGGGGGTAGTCAGGAAGAAACAAAATGTGTGCTTGTATCTTTTGCTTAGGTGCTGTTTCCTTTCTTTTCTTCTCCGGGAAATACAAACTTCTATCCAACAGGACAGGGCACCTGGCACTTTTTTGGATTCCATTAATGCAGAATCACACAAATAAGCGAGCTTTCTGTTATTGGAGGATAGAATGAGAACAGTCTCTTGTATGAATCCATTTTGACTGGTGCATCCAATCACTGTTGGATCTACAGGGTCAGTGGGAGATACAGGTAAATCACTCACTTTCAGTAGTCTTCGTAAAAACATCATTTATCAGATGCTGTGGTCTCATAACATCACTGAGCAGCTAGTCTTTTATTATCTCACAGTGATGCACAGAGATCCCAGTCATCCATAAGGAGTCCTTGAGCATGTCCTCTCCACAGGATGCCATGCACGCATGCAGTTGAATGCCAGACCTCTTTTCATCTGGGGTTGTTCAAAAAGCGTGCTTGGTGAATGTATAACACAAGGTTGACAAAGCTGGCAGTATCCTTCCTAAATAAATAAAAAAAAAAGATAGTCTGAAGTGAAAAAAATGAAGTATTTTACTAGTTCAAAAAAGAAGAACTTCAAAAAGACTTTAGAAAGTAATATCTTGGCTGCACTCCAAAGCAATTCAGAGTTGACTGCCAAAGGATTAAGTCTTCAGTAAGATAAAAATATATGTGTATACACACACACACAAACGTGTTCAATATATGTCGAAAAACCTATTCAAATAATATTAAATTATTCAAACTGGCACAACTATGAAAACTACAGAGAAGACAGCAGTCCCTCAATAACTGTTGCTTTGCTCTTGTGTCTGAGGCCCACAGAAACTTTATGAGAGTGAGAGTCTTTAGAACTCCAAGCATCAACCCTGTCTCCTGCCTTACTGCCACAGCCTGGGAGACATCTCTTCCAGCAAGACTTATAGTTGCTTTCCAGAGTTAGGGCACCATGTACCCTGCAATGCCTTATCTCCCACACTAATAGGGAGACTGCAAACACAGGTAAGCCTATTTTTCAGCTATCAGTTTTTAATAAGTCTGGAAAATTGCTCTGAGTTTATTTATTAATTAATATTTATTTGCTAAATTTGTTCTGAAGTCAACTGTTGCTTTTACACTACCCAGTTTCCAGTGCCATGTTAGCACGACGCCTCTGAAAAATCTCATTTTCCCAAAAAGGAGATGAATACCATAAACATCGGGCAAAGGGATACTGTCTAAAGGCAAGTATGGTTCTTCTCTTGGTAAACATGAAGATAAATAGCAAGTGTAACTGTAATTGTAGTAACTAATCAAAATCAGTCTTTAGCCAGAACATGCAACTGCCCAGCAGCTTGGCAAGTGGCCAAGTGGTCATGCCCATTAAATTCACACCAGCATATTGTTTATTAAATGGCTGTCTTCTGCACCTAGGAGAGAGAACATGGATTTAATGAAGGAGGGAGGGACCTGGAACTGACAAAGCAGTATCTTTTTCTCCTGATTAAATATTTCATTCAAAGCTCCTTGCCATTCAGTCACTTGCAAGTCATGACGAGGCAGGGAGGAAGTCCATGCTAACTAGCTAAGTAACTTGCTTAGAATGACCAAGGAGAAATAAGGAAAAGGTCTGAATTTTAGCACATGATATTTAAGATTAATATAAGAATAATTCTTCCTGCAGGTGAACTTTGTTAGTGGCCATCAATATTTTGAATATTCAGTGACTATCCAACGAATATTCAATTCACCATTCTGAATTGAGCCTCAAGGTTTGAGTGCTCCTCTGCTGTTAAGCACAGTCACTAACGTGAAAGAAGTTGCTGGTAAAACTAGCTCAGCTAGATCACTGCATTGGCAGGCACATTTTGTCAGAAGACAATGGACGCTTCAACAGCTGCATGTGAAATGACAACTGAAGGAAAGAGATGATTTTCTAGGGATTTTAAGCTGTTTTTTTTTCCAAGTACTCAAAACTATTCCAAGTACTTAAGTGGTAAAGATTTTCTATGCAAGGCATCACAGGGAGATTACTGGAGGAATTCTGTCAGGGTCAGACAAGTGACTGAAGACAAAAAATGAAGTGTGAGCTTAGCACAGCTCACAGGGTTTCTTTTGCTGAAGGTTGGACCAAGGTCTGTGATTAAAATATATACAGACAGAAAATGGGGCTTCCTGTTTTGACAATTTTGTAACCTTGAGTGATTAAAAACGCATTCAAGGGAAGCTGGAGAGCGGTTTGTGAAATGATAACCCTTATTATCATTGTGATACTTTACCACTTTGTTAAAGCGTAGGACACATCATAACTTAAAAAATTAAATGAAAGAATAAGGAAGCAAGACAATGCTCCATGCCTCCAGCCCAAGTACACCCCTGGCTGCTCAATTAAAATGTTTAATTGTAAAACTTCATACCTTTATCCAGAATTTGAATGTGCATAGGGGAGTATCTATGGGTAAAGCTGCTCAGAACTGTGCATGTTGATTAATTTGAGGAAAATGAATTTTCAGTACAGTTAAAATTGTCCGCGTGGAATCTTCATCAGTACTGAAGAACTATCATCACTTTCCATGAAGAAACATAGGAGTATTTCATTTCAGAGCTATTAATCAGGTTTGGCTATTAATCCGCATCTGTCTCTGCCCGATGAAAACTGTAGTTTGAACGCTTTGAGTTTACTCTATCCTCTGCAGGCAAAGCCTTGTAGCTAAACCTGTATCTTCCTGCTATGCCATGGTTTCCTTTCTCCGCATTATCTGTAAAGGAGGCAACTGATGTGTGTCTCTCACATTTTGCAGCATCAGTATGCTGTTTGACAGCAGCCCAGGTTGGAAAATACATTATTGCACTGCTGGTGCTGAGGTCAGGGAGGCTGTATGGATTGAGCAGAAGGTAAAATCAAGATAAAATCTATGAGACATAAGAAACTGTAAGATGTTTATGGTCTTTGTGTAAACATTTGGAAATTGGGATTTATAATGACACTATTGACAGTGTATTAGCTAGAACACCTGTTGAGAACAAGATAAATGGCCAGTCTAGGCTGAACAGGAGGCTATTACAAAAATGAGGGACAATCTTATTGCTTTTGGAGATTAGCTGAGAATTGCTGGAACCCCCAGCTGCTGTTCGTTGTATTTCCAAATTGCCACGTGATCCTGATGGTGAGATACTGAGGCATATATTACATGACCTGTCTACAGATTGCATAATTGGTAGAGAAAAATATATTTTACATTCTCTTTTTAGTCTAAAAGATGAACTTTCAAAATACTGATGTCATTTAGATTAAATAATTCAAAAACTCATTCAGTAAAAGAAAAAGTTTATTACCATTCTACATTTTAGTGCTAGACTCACTAAAGGTGAGTGTGCTTTAATTATATACTGTAATTTGGACCACAGTTCAAGCATTCAATTTTTAATTCAGCCATTCCACTATTTTTGTTTAGATGAAAAAAAAGAAGGAAGAAGTCAGAAATCAGCTTCTGCTGGCTAAAAGACAATTAATTTCATCAGAGTATTGAGAAAGGCACAGATCTCATTGGACTGTTAACAAAACACAGTATCATTTGAATATAAGCTGAACATAATCGGCTGTCAAAAGCTTTTGTCCTTCTGATGTCAATTCAGGATTGCAATATTAATATGCAAATGTCACAAATCAAAGTACACAATTAACAGTGACATTTGAACTACTGTTTTTATTAGTGGTATCAGTATTCTTTGAAAGCCAATTCCAAACATAGGCATAGAAATAATTTAAAACATGATTTAAAGAGCACAGAGTGGTAAATCACAAAAAATCTTTTTTTTTATATAAAAAAGGCCATTAGCTTTTGCACACAAACTGCTTTCATAAGCCTATTAGAGGAATGCACAGTCTGAGTCTGCCCGTGCTAATGTTCTTAATCATGTTTCTTCCATCTGTATTACCCTAAAGGACAATGTCTTCTTTGGAAGCTGAGTTTTCAGATTCACAACAAAGTTTAGGTGAGGATAAAGCCTGTCTCAGGTGAGAAGGCAGCTCAGAGTTACAGAGCTTTCCCCAGCAACAAGCCTTTCCAATGGGAAGGTTGAGGAGATGATGTGGGTTAGATCCTGCTTCTTCCCAAGTGCACAAGGTTGACTGATTCCAGGGAATTTACTTTCAGGGTTTGCAGTACTGTATGACCTTTCAAATTCACTTCGTATTCACCACAGCCTTTGCGTGGAGCAGGTCAGCTGTGTTCAGAGTACAGTGGCTGCAATCAGACTGTCCACAACATGCAGCATATGTGACAAGTACAGTTGTTAGGTCCAAATGTCAGGCAGCAGCACGCAGTGCGCAAACGCTTTCTGCAGAGCAGGAAGGGGCACAGGCTTCTGCACTTGCCCGCTCAATGTTTGCTACTGTATGCTGCAGCCCCAGTGGCTACAGGGACACTGAACAAAATAAATCAGACCTCATCTCTGGCCCTGAAGCATACTGGCATGGCACAGCTTGAACCCCTGTGGCTAAAATCCCTTACTCTCCAACACAGAGTAGCCATACTTGGATTGCCTTTGGGGATGGCTCCTGGCCCATGCTGGCCCTTGACCAACACCCAGGAACTGCTGGGGAGAATCCTCATAGGCATGCACCAAAAAACATGCCAAGAAAGGATTGTGCAAACAATTTAATGGTACAGACTGTATTAGCTCTGCTTAGTTTTCTAGGGCAGATAACGGGTGGATCATCCATGTTTGGGCAGTGAACAAGGGCAGCATGATCTTGGATAGTCTCATTCATCTGCCACGACCTGGTGCTCCTTCACCTGCTCTGACCCAGGGAGCTCCTGACTTTTCCTTTTCTAGGCGTGCTCCTCCCTTTCCCCTTATGCAGGAGGGTCTCATTAGTTTTTCTCCTTAAGGCCTGTCAACACAGGCAGTACCAAAGGAAGCTTAACAAGGTACACAAACTCAGTCAGATCCTATTGAAATCAATGTCCTGCTAGAAAAAAAAAATAATTACTGAAGGATCAGCTGCTGCTCAGTAATGTCAAGAAGTAATTCCAGACATACAATGTTGTATGTAAACATGTTGTATGTTGTATGTATGTTGTATGTTGTATGTATGTAAAACTCTCTGTTTTAAAAACAAGCTGCAGCAGCTAGTATTTAAAAGTGTGCAGAGTAAAATGCATTGCAGATTACTTTCAAAAACTCTCACAGTAGATTGAACAAATTGTAGCCTTGCCAGATCCTGCAAGACAGAAAATTTGAGCTGGTTGAAAACTGCTTTGCAGAAGAAAAGAAGAAAAACAATGGGAAAATACTTCATTTACAGTGTCCAGTGCTTGAAAAGATTATTTTCTTAAAAACCCTAGAAGTTCTCACCTTAAACATTGTTGAAATGGCATCTTCCTTAGTTTCTTTCTCATAAGAAAAAATCTGACCAGATCAGCTGATGGAGTTCCTTTTTCCTTGAAACTGGTGGTTTAAGATTGGCAAACTAAAGAATTGCAAAAATTTCTGTGTTAGACTGAACACAGGACTGTACTTGAATGGTGGTGGGAACATGATGCTCTTGAGTGTGCTGTGTATTTTAGTGCCATGCACAAAACCGAAATTTAATTCTGCTGAGTCATTGGCCTTTTTCAGAGGGTACATGACAATAGGTATCAGCTGCAGTGAAAAATTCAATGAAAGCTTGCTAGAAACCACAGCAGATAGCAACACCAATCCATAGATTAGCATTTCAGTGTTATTATTCTTCAGGCTGTGCAGATGGTGGTTTGCTTAGTGCCTGCTCTTTTCAGGCACTGGTCCTAGTTTCTGGCACTATCTATGCCTTATCTCATTTGCATCATTTTCATTCAGAATAATAGTCTTTAAATTTCACAACATTTTCAAGCTCAAGGGTGCCAGAACAACCTAGATAGTGGCAGACATTTGGAGAAAAAAAGAGAGACAGACAGCTGGAAGTGCTATAGACTGTGCTTACTCAAGCTCTGAGTTTTCCAGTCCTCTCTGGTTTAAAACTTTCTCTCCTTAAGGGAGGTATATACTTCAGCGCTCTTCCACACTTCTGAATCAACTGATGCCAAGAGCAAAGCAGATTAATTTCTGAATCAGCCAAAATTAGTTACTGGGCTCAGTACTGAATGGGTGCTATGACCTGTCTACATAGGGACCAGACTAGCTGATCAGGTACTCTCTACTGCCCTAAAAGTCTGTAAATCTTTTAATTTATGGAGGCTGTTACTTTGGTTTATTTTTGTTGACACTACAGGATTCCAAATTTTGCCAAGAGGTTGAAGTCCTGGAAAAAAATTGTGGCCAGCTTGATACAAGGCTTCTGGACTCAGGAGATACTGGAGATAAAAGAGAGAGGGAGGTGCAGGAAACAAAGCCTGGCATAAGTGACAGATTATCCATCACATGTGGCAGGGACAGGAGATGGCACAGCCAAGAGACCAGCAACATCCAGCAGCAGTGGATGGGTTATGCATGGGCCTGGTGTGACTGCAGTTACCAGCCTGCATCAACCTGCTGTTGAGGAAAAACAGCTCTCAGATCCTCTTGCTTTCCTTTGTGCTTGGGTGAAACGAATGAGGACCACGGTCCTCACTGGGGATTTTGCAGAAAATTATTCCTCTCTATCCATTTTTACCCTGCCCTTTAACTCGGCACAGTTCTTTCCAGCATGATGCATTTTTCAACCTGAACACTAAATCACAGTCAGCTTCTGTGCCAGCTGTGATGGTTTGAATTTCAGCCTATAAATGTAATTGCGCTTGGAGGCAGGTACACGGTAGCTTTATTTACAAGTGGCCAGACTGGGCCATGCTTTGTCCTCCTGGGGAGCACAGCCATCCTGTTCACATGAGCACCTGAGCAGGTGTGGCCAGGAGGAAGACATGGAGACCTTTATACACTTCTGCATGAGTAGGTGGGAATCTTCAGCTAGAAGGAGCAGTGCCAGTGGTATTTTTAGTTTCTATAATGTAACTCTAGCTTCTCCTGCTTTTCCAAGAGATAAAGACCAAAGACACACAGATGCTGTAGTGCGTTCAAGGCTCTCACCTTGAGTGGGTCTTAAGAGCTGCTCTTAGAAAGCATCTCCAGAGGTATTTCTCATGTTAAATGAACCCTGCAAGTTATTTGGATGAGGAACTGAGCATACAAGACTACCATGCTGAAATTCATTGCATAGTTTATGCCATCTCCTTCCTTCTGAGCCACATCATGCAATGGGCTATACAACTTGGTACAGGACAACTTCACAACATATCAGATCAATACCAGCATGCAGAGAAACCTCTCTCTTTCCTATCTCTAGTCACTTAGTGACTGAATATTTGATTTTTTTAATACAAAAAGTATCAATTTCCAGATGAGTCCTTGGCTATGGCTCACTTTGCAATAAGAAGCAATGCAAGGAACCTTCATTTAAGGCCCTGTTCTGAACCAAGAGGTTCTCCATTCTATTATATTGCCTATACTTACTCTCTGGCAATTATACATCAGTGATATTATCCTGATTTTGAACAGAAAAACTACTGTAGGCTTAACTATTTTCTCACCAAAGTTTCATCAAAACTGACATATTGCATTGGTTTCTTACAGTTTCAACTCATTAGTTTACAATCAAAACTCCTGTCTTAATACCTTCTCAGTCAGTGCTGTCTAAAAATTAGTATTATCAAGTACCAGGTAATACATATATAAGACTTAGAATTTGCTGAAAGACCAGGGTTGTAAGACAGCCTTAGATTCCAGGGTCAGCATGGCACTGGTGGTGCATTCAGCTGCTAGCTCTGAAGTTTACCTCCTGTTCACAAATAAACATGCATTTTCTTCAAAAATATTTGATTTGGGTACATATCCATGTTATAAACACATATAAGCTTAACTATTTTGCTATTTGTTCCAAAAAAAAAAATAAATCCAAAGTAGAAATAATTAGGGGGAAAAAAAAAAAACCAAATGCAAACCCAAAGCATTTTATATAATCTTTTTCAAGAAACTCTTAATTCTGTAAGTGTTAGTACTTTCTTAACATTCTGGTGGTTAAACGGTTTGACTTTCTGATGTAAAGGTCTTTTACCTAAATTTCCTTCCACTTAATTTTCTAAATGTTCAGAATACTAAAAAAAAATTGTAATCTTCCTTATATTGTTATTTTTCTGGAAAATATTTTTTCAATTTGTCCAACCTGCAAGTGAATTGAAAATCCAGTTTACCACTGTTTTTTTCTGGTGACAGCTGACTTTCTGTGAGTAACATCATCTGGTGTTCAGGTTATCTTCTATCAAATAAGAGCAACAATTCTTTGTAATCTTTTTTCACTCTTTATCTCTTTGGTGGTGAGACTGCCCCTCACACTTGGCACAGTGGAATCCTCCAACTGCTGTTGGACTTATTATAATAATAAATTTAGTATCCCTGAGGTGGAACCAAACAGCCTTTCTCTTGCCTAATAATGACATTAATAATGAGAACCTAGAACTTGATCTCCAGATCAAGTGTTTTCAGAGAGGTTCTCAGTATGTTTAAAACTGAGTAAAGCTTTCATTTTACTCGAGGCAGCCATTCCAGATTAAAACTACTTTTTATTGACCTTATTTTTATAATGCAGTTAAGATTTTGCTATATTGGGTTTTGTTAAACTTCATGGAGCCTGCACTTTGTTAAACTGTGATTCCCTTAGGTTAAGAGATACAGGAGTTACAATAGCATGTGAATATTTCTGTGTGAAACTGACTTCCTTGTGCTCAGAGCAACACTTTATTATTTTAATAATTTTAAGATTCTTTCCAGTGATAAGAAATCCAGTTTCTTAGCATCATTCATGGCTACAAGTTTTAGCAGTAAACATCTTACAAAAATAAGAGCAGTAACATTAAAAAGCACCAGAAGGCATATACACATGATACTCACCTAAAGACACATCAGTGCTGCCTGGCCTTGAATATTCTTGTGATCATCCAGTGGTTACAACACAGGGCTGTGTCCAGCTCCTGAATTTTCTTTGGACCTGCTCTGCAACCTTTGCTATGTCACCATAGCTTTTTGAATACTACTCGTATGTGAAAGGATAAGATTGATAACATCTTGGTTGTGAAGTGCTGTTTTTGTTGACTGTATCTGAGAACCAGTTCTTCAAGGTGTCCACTGCAATTTCCTGACCTAAAATGGATTTTGTGAATTCTCAGAAAAGTATGCACACTATGTTACAAAATAAACTCCAGAAATGGAAAGGACATGGCTGGGTGAATTTATTCACTAAGTGGATCAAAATGCCTGTGTAAAAACTTTTGATGAGGGTGACTTGGTACACAATTTGTCTCTTTGGACATGATTCAAAGCCTATTTACCTCAGCACTTGGTGCAAAGGCTGACTACATAGGTTTTTAGATTATACTCTGCATCTCCACACTGAATCCTTTCAACCACTCCCCTCTTTCAGACAATCTCAGCTTCATTTATCAGGTACCTGTTTCTTTTCGTGTCTTAGCTCCCCCTTTTGCTTTGAAGTGCCTGTGGCATGTTGTCTCCTTATTCTCTTCACAAAATACTTCTGTTGTACTCTCTGAGTTCAGGAGAAATTTTAAAATAAAAACGTTCAACTATTTTTTCTCACAGTACGCAATTTTATTCATGAAATTTAAGTAATAATAGAGCCACGAACAAAGGCAAGGACCTGATCTAGATCACTGATACTCATCTTTGTGTGGCTCAGCCCCACTTGAGAAATGCCTTCCTGAGGCTCAGAGCTCCTCGCCACACTGAATCCAGTTCCTGTCTCATTCCCATAGGCGACCTAGGAGCTGCTGCCTCGGCTCCTCAAACCTCCCCACCAGATGTGCAGGGCAGAGGCAGCTGAGCTGGTCTTGCACACCCCTTATCACTTGGGAGTGGTGTGGCAAGGATCTCATGCTTGCACTACACAGATTCTACTGCTGTAACTAATTTACATTGTGGAAAGTCATATCACAACAAGTGGATGTCAGCATGCTCGGGAGAACTGGGGTAATATTATAAATAACAATAATTATAACCTTGTCTTGCTCTGAATAGACATATAGGCAGGAAAAGCTTATTAGAACAGATGGCTTGATGTATACAAACAATACTTTGTGAATATGTGATTAGACATGACAGTCCTTATTGTTTCACACACCCCGATTTTGATGGGAGAAGCAATACCAAAAATTTTGAATTGTGAACAAGGCTTTTTCTGCAAAGCCCCCGAGTGGAAACTTAGCATACATGAATAGCTTCCCTGCTGCTCTGGTTACATCAGCTACAGAGACAACATAAGTGGAGCTGACAAAAGTTGTCTTCCTTCTGTACAGTTGTATCTGCCAAGGGGGCCTGGTTGCATAGTGTCATCCAGGAAGGTGACATAATTCTTTGCAGCACCAGCTGATGCTGCTACCCTGTGCAGCTCATGCTAGACCTACACTCCAAAGGAGCAGCATTCAGTCTGGACACATCCGCAGGATTCAGATCCTTAGTCTTTAACCTTGCTAGTTCATGGTAAAAGAGTTAAGTCAGCCTGTAAAAACAGCAACAATGTTTGATTAGGCATTCTCAGAATACTTGTCAAGTATTTCACCTGACTGCTGTGACACTAGAATTTAGCCCATTAAGAAGTCAAGCGCTTTGTTCAAATGCTCTGTTCGAATACTTCTACATCAAGAGCTGTTTAGCTTGCATCAGCAGAAGATCCTTGTCCCATTTTAGCCAAATGCAAGGATGAAGGGAGGTCAGGGAGGCAGAATAATAGTTTAGAAAAGATCTTTGTTAATCAAACAGAAATGTTGGTATCCTCCCTTTCTGCAAAAACAATACTGCTGTGCAAATAATGTCATAAAAGTGATGGGGAAAAAACAAAGGACAAGGAGAACTTTTTGTCTGACATGTACAACAGGAAGTTATAAATGTGTTGGTTTTGCTAGAGTTTTTTGATCATAAATGCAGAACATTCCTCCTACCTGGAGATCTTGTGTCTTTTTTTATGTGGGTGGGAATATCACTTTGTGTACGTTGTCAGTAAGTAGGAAAAAGAATCTGAACTCTGGACTCAAAGTATCTCAAAAAAGTTTAAAAAATATAAAAGCTATAATACTTCCAGGAGAAAAGATGGAAAAGATGGGAGAAAACTGCTGTGTGGTTATTGTTACAATTGCTTTTTGCATGAATGTTGTTTTGCTCTTGGGGGGAAAAAAAGATCACAGAAATGGGAGGTATATAAGTGTTGTTAGAATGAAAATACTTTATAATTTCCTACATTTTGTAATGCTTAGGCACAAGGTTGCTTTCACCTGCTTTAGATATTGAAAAATTATCATTGTCTGACAGTTCTAATATGGAAAATAATTAAACAGTATTATGGCTTTCCTCACCTGGCTCTTGACTACAACTCAACAGTTGGACATGTGCACATAAACTTTGAACACAGGTAATGAAATGACAACGTACTATAATAACACGATAATTAGATACGTCGTTGGCACTTCAGTCTTCTGTAAGTCAGGTCATAGCAAAAAGATGTCAGATTACTGGAAAAAACAGGGATACTGTCAATGAAAAATTATCATAACCCGATCTTGCAGTGAACTTCAAAAAGGGTGAAAAAAAGTCTTATGAGAACAGGGCCCTTGAGCCATGTAGGTAATGGTTTGTGCCTCTGCAATTAGACACGATATCCTTACTGTTCCATGCTATTTGGTGGAAATTGTAGTGTAAGCAGTTTTAAATTAAGAACAAAGATTATCACTCTTTAGAACTAAGGGAGTAATTGATTAATTCAAATAACTACATCTTCTAAGAAGTAAAATAAGGAAATGTGATTAGTTTACAGAGAAGAACTGGAATGTGAGAAAGATTTACACTCTCTATAGACTTGTTATACCTTATGAGGCTCATCTTACTGAGATCATTATTAAATAGAAATCGGTCCCTGCAGGCTTGTTTTTAATTTAAGGGTGACAAAGCTGAGAAACATGGTGAACAAGCAAAAGCTTGCAGAGTAGAAATGAATGATTACATAAAGAAATTAGATCCTCTGGCGTGGTTTCATATCTGCACAGTCTGCTCATTACATTTCACAGCAACCCTACAATTCAAGAAACTCATTGTCAAACAAGTAAGAACACATCAAGCAAGGTTCACAATTCAACAAGAGAAATCGTTCTTAGTCCAGCTAGTCCTTTCCAGCAGAAAGGAGAGGCAAAAAGAAGGAACAACCACATCTTGTTCATTAGCTGTAGAATGGATTTGTTTCACTGCAAATTGGGAGTGCTGTCACAGAATAACAACCTAGCAGCATGTCATGCTGTGTGGAAATGTTTTTAAATGCTTCCATGCCTATTGTATGATCTCTCTCCAAATAATATGCTCCTTAAATCTTTGGGAACACTTCCTCTTTAGAAGTCCCTTTTTAATACTATATCCATGAGCTCAATTCACTTAGGGAGTGAGTTTTTATTCATTTGTGACATACAAAACAAAGAAAAATAGATTAATAGGCAACATGCTTTATGTTAGAATCATTGCATAATTTGTCCACTGGCCTTGTTCAGGTGGTGAACTTGATAGCGTAGAAGTGCCGCCTTTGCTGTCTTCTCTATGTGCAAGTGGGCTGCAAGTTCTCAGCAGTTACAATGGCAGTAATTTCCCCTTGTAACTACAAATAGTTCCACTGCTGTGAGGTGCTTCTCCACTGAGAGCTCTGGGGGTGTCATTAAAGAGGTTTAATTATATGCCACACATAGGCTCTAGTTCTGGTGTTTATATATGGGCTACACGAACTTAAAAACCCAATGATTTAACTATTTCATTTGGGGGGTGTTTAGAATACTGTAGGAGATACCAGAAGTCCCAAAATGTTTATTCTCACAACTGTTCAGAGTTCTCATGGAGTGAGGATGCAAAATGGAAAACACAGATGTAATACGGTAATAGCTTAAGGCAGGCAGAGATGGTGAGTTTTCATCCAAACTTTGAGCAAAATCTAACGGCACAAGAAGCATTTAAATTCAGAAATCAATTCTATGATAATTCAGTAGCATGGTTTAATCATAGTGAACTATGTGGAAGAACAGCAAGCATAGCACGAGATAGACAGCAGATGGACCCGCTAGTCAATGATGAACTGGGAGAAGGTCCTGATGACTTTACTTCTTGTTATGTCTTTCACACAGAATTGTTCTAGTGTGTTGCCAATCTCTGCTAAAGGTCAGAGTTTCTTTGTATGCAACCATTAGTATTACTCAAAATGCCTGCAAATCGAAGCACGTATGATCTCGTCTTAAGTTTTAAAGTCTCAAAGTCTCATCTGAAAAATCTCTGAGGCATATACTACACCAAACCCAATTATCTGCTTCCAAAAAGATGAAGGGTTCACTAATTATCTGAGCTGTTATGCCGTGAACATGTACATTCTAGACAAGCCCAGGAAATTGGTCCATTTTCTGAAATTCCTTTGAAAAACATGCACTCCAGACCATACATTTATCAGAGTTTATCATAGGAGATTTTGCCTTTATTCTTTAACAAGTTTAACTGAATTATAATAACCAACTGGTATATTTTCTCAGAACATCTAAAGAAACTACATGACACCAGGCACTGGTATTAAACTGTAGAACTTTTAGTTTCTAGACATTTTTTTTAAAAACTGATGTCATTGTTTTGTGTCTGAAAAACATTAGCACTCTATAGTCTAGTTTAATAACATGACAGCTGAAAGAAAACTCTTTACTTTTAGTTACTCACCCAAAGATTTTATACCGCCATTATCCCTGCAAGTATCTGAACAGCACTCATGTAAAGGTAGCTGAAATAGCAAAACTTCTTTATGTAACTGCAGGTATTTTTGTCTTCTCAGAGCTAGAAATGCTTCTCTTGTTGAGGATTTTTGTAGGAAATGAATGTTGCTTCTGGTTTACCAAGGAAAGATGGCCTATGCGTTTACATGGTCTGCACATTCTTTTGCCCATCACTCCCTCCCATACTAGGTGTTGAACAAGCTGGTTCATTTCAGTCATGCATAGATGGAGAAAGGGGAAGCAGCATTACAGCTTTAATTCTTGATAGGTCTCAAAATTCAGGAACTGGATTTATGATACACACCCAAATCTCACCACAGGAAAGCAGACAAAATTGTCCATCCTACATTCAGTTGGGCAGCAGTGTGCCAGTCCATCGGTGGACACACCAACTCTGGCCTGACAGCACAAGCATAGCTCTGTGCCATCCCTAGCATGAGTGGTATCTTCCCCAGCGCATACTGAGTTTTTTGAAGTGAGAAGGGGGAAGCATTAGGACAAGGAAAAGATGCAACTTCATTCAGTTTTATCAGTTCATTGAAAAGCTTGCTTAATTTAGGCACTTGGTTTTGTTGCTTCAGGGACAGAACCTTTTTTGTCTGTTTGGGCTTTCATTTTCTGGTTGAGCTTTTTTAGTGAGTGTGAACAGGCATTGTGAATGCTCAAAGCTACACAGTCAATGACAGCCAAGACTGCTCGGCACTTCCCAGAGGAAAGTGGTTTGATCCAGGAGAACAAGCACTGGTTTGAGCCCTGAATTCCAGCTCCAGTCCTGCCATCAGTTCCCCGCATGGCCTCCAGAGAGGGATTTGTTCCACTCTTTTTGTTCCACTTCCATGAATGGTAAATGGACATAACAAGATGCATTTCATCTCATAGCAGAGATATAACCATTGAAGTTTAGGATTCATTTGTGTGCTGTTGTGAGGAATGCTCTAGAAAATCACGAGGAAAGGAATAATTCTGCTTTCATTCCAAGGCATAACCACTAGTTAAGTAACAAGGATAAAAATAGTGAACAGATGTTGGATTCTCTACGCATACCCCACCGCACTGAATGAAGCTGGGAACCAGGGAAGAATACGGTTGTGTTATTAAGGACTGGCACGTACACATAACCACATTAAAGCTGGATGGGCAGCCTCATTTCTGGCATAACTTTTCAAATGGAACATTATTTTTTAATTAAGTGAAAATGTAGTTTCAGTCAACTGTACTGTGTAAAAAAAGTCCACTGAAAAATATTCACCAAAGTGACACTATGTGGTTAGAATTTGTGTTATGTAGAATGGGCAGCAGTTGGTGGCAAACTAAACAAAGAGGTTAAGAGATTGCTGGATGACGGGTTCTTCAATCCAGCAGATGAGTGGCATGGGAGACATTCCCTTTGCTGCTTGTGGCCAATCTGTGTAGGTAACATGTAGCCTTTGCTCTCTCAGCAGTCATTTAAGAAAGCACTTAAATGTGTTAGCTTTGAGGCATGAGTTTCAAGTATCACCTCAGCTTTCCCACACCAACTCATATGTTTGAAACTAAGCATATATTAAGTACTATGTTGGACTGAGTCTGTTTTTTGTCAGTCTTGTAGTTTTCAAAAACTACTAAATCTGCTCCAGCCCTCACTCCTTTATAAATAGATCTTCACTGCCATTAAGAGATATAAACTAAAGAATCATTGAAACTAAAATCAGGAGTCTCAAAGTATTTATTTTCAAAAATCAAAATTGCTATTAGGTCAAACTCTTCAAATTTCAAACATCTTGGGTAATTTTCTGGAGGGAAGAAGCAGAATAGTAGGTCAACTGAAAAAAAAAAAAAGGACTTGAGAAGATGTCTTTGAAGTAGTTTATAAGAGGCTGCCAGAACAAACATTTTCATTTAGGAGAAAAAGAAGAAAAAAAACCCCTTGGCTGGTATCTATGACATGTCATGTGACAAGCTGCTATTTGAAAAGACTGTTTATGGTTGTTAAAACTTCATACATATCTGAGAACCAATTTCAGAAGAAAAGCTCTCTGATCTGCAGCGCATATACAAGAACATGTAAGAAAGTAAGTGTTTGCTAGGTCCAGCAAAAGGAAGTAGTGTCAACCGTAGCTTTGGGACAATTTAAATAAACACCTTTAGTTCTAAATGGAACTTTTATATATGCAATCTGTAACTGTCTCTGTTCTTTAAATGAGTTTTCTTCTGCCAAGAACTGGATTCTTTGGTGTTTTGCATGTATTACAGCAAGAAACTGCAAAAGCAGCTTAGAAGAGCTGATACCTGAGCTTTACCATCAGCCAGCTTGTTGTTGGGAAGAAAATGTCCATCATCTGGAAGCTATGTGTGAAGAACTTGGTATCTCCATCACAGAGACAAATCACAGACAGAGCTGCAAGAGTATGGGAAGGAGTGGGTTTGCGCTTTGTGGTCTACAATACTTCATCCCACAGAATTTGCTGTGAGGATGTTTGAGACTGGGTTAACATTTAAGAACTATCTCTATGACAAAAGTGGTTAGACACCTTTAAATTGTTGAGATCAATACCAGTAGTTAGAGGATTAGATTAAACAAGCAAGGGAACAAACTGCAGACTGCAGCATTTCTGAATTAGTCAGGAACTTTTCCTTCCTATAAATTCAATGACAGAATAACTAATAGTGCCTGAGTTTTAAACTTAACAGAGTATCTTAAAAAGATATTTAGAGAAGTTAAATTCTTTAGTAGAATATTTTACCAGGAGAAAATAGGAGGAGGAAAAAAAAAAAAAGTGGAATTGAAGAAAGATAAATAGATACCGACAGAAAATCAGTAGAAATACTTCATTTTAGGCTACAATACTTTTCTTGTATTTTATCAAAATTAGATATGAATGCAAGGACTCTAGATCATCAGCCACGCAACAGACTAATAATTACAAAAGTATTTTTAATTGATAGGTTTGCATCTCAAGTTTTCCAGAGTTAATGTATTTATTTGTATTTTGCAGATGGGGAACCTCGTCCAGGAAGAGCAAATGACTTTTCTAGCACTATGCATTGGGTTAGTAGCGGCTGGAAATAAAACACAAACTGAGATTCTGAGATGTTGGTTTGACATTTCACACCATGGTGCCTTCCTAGAAATGAGAGATGACTTAGGACTGAGGGCCAGGCAAACATTATGGTAAGTTTTTTTGAGGAATCTGTGATAAAGTCCACTGAGTGACAGAAAATTCTTGTTGCCTTCCTACTCTTGTTGTGAACCTGCTACAACTGTCTGTCTCTTTTGTGGTTCTGCTTAGTTTGATTTGTGTGTTTTGGGGCTCTCTTCATATGATAACTTTCTGAAACTGAAATGTTCTGAAATGAGGCACAAATGTGCACATTGTTTTTCTTTCTCCCTCTTTTGTCTGTCTGTCTTCTCTTTAATTTCTTGAAAATTGGTAGTAGTTGAATATATCCTATTTCTTCCAGTTTTCCTTGCACCATTACTTGGTCCAGTTTTTGGAAGTCACCATACTTGCCATCTTTTCAAATTTCACTGGCATCTCTAAGCTGCCCCAGGAAAATCAGTTATGCTGAGCTGAAGTACTCTGGGATGAAAGCTTCTTCCCTCATCCAAAAAACCCTAGGAAAACACTTGCCATCTTCCAGATTCCTAGACTGGAAGGCAATTGCTGTCCCCTAATCAAGAGTGATTAGTCACCTCTAGTAAGCTTAGAGACAAATGTCTGTTGGAAATCTTAGAGCAAATCAAAAGCTTCTTCATAGGCTGCTAGGGAACCATCATGACTGGACTGTGAGATTTCTGTGCTGAACTAATTGCTTGTGAATTATGTAAAGTGTAAAGCTGAGAATATTATCTCTGACATAAACAGACAGTGCTCACAAGACACAGTATTTGGAAGTAGAGAGATTTACTACGTAACTCACGTTGCTGTGGTGAGATGGAAAGCAAGATAAAGATTATAATTACACTCCAAGTTGTCTGGCTGAAAGAACAATCCTAAGACCTAAATATGTAACCCAGTGGCAGTTTTATGTACTCACCTGGCAATAGTTTGAAAACTGGTAAATAATGATCAGTCATTGGTAATATCTAGTATAACTTGATAGCAGACAATAAGCCAGATGCCCTTTTCCTTGCTCGTTGCTGCTCATGGAATTAGCAACATTTACAGCCTAATATTCAGCTTGGTTGTTATTCAGCTTGCCAGAAAAATGCCAGAGATCCTGATCTGATATGGGTTAGGGCTCATAAATTTGTTTAATTAGTTCACCTCTCTCACTAGCTATGGAGATTAACGAATTAAAACAAAACAAACAAACAAAAAAAAACAAACCAAAAAAACAAACAAGCAAAAAACAATGAACCTGGGGTTTTGAAACTTTATGTATAGGTAAGTGTACAATTATTTTTTGAAAAAAATCCTGCAGCTACCTTTTAGAAGAGTATATCATAAGCATTAAACACAGATATTCAGTTGCCAGGACTTCTGCCTAGAGTGAGCACTTTATTTTCTTTTATGTTCAGTTTAAAGATGTGTAGGCAATGAGGTCTCTGTAGAATAACTAGAGGTTGAGGGAATAATGCCACAGCTTGGGTAGACTGAAGTGACAGTAGCTTATGTTTATCTGTTTGATGCTAACAATGCAGAAAATAGGCAGCGGTGTTTTAGATGACCCCACAAATAAAAGTAAAGTTATGGAAAAATTATAAGGAGCAAAATGTAGATAGATCAGCAGTACAGTGATGAAAATTGGCACCAACCCAAGAGTCATGCCAGTCTGAAGGACAAGAATACCTTGGGAGCTGACCAGAGCAAGGATAGATAAGCTATTGTCTTTATCTCTCAGCTGACCAGCCAGCTGGCAAAAGTGCTTAGCCCCCCCCTGCCCCGTTCCCGAGTGCCATGGACTGCGTGGTGCTGCTCCTCAGGAAGGATCTGGCGAACAAGGCACATGCAGCTGGGTGCAGATCAAGAACTGGAGCACTGTGATGGAGTACAAACTCAAGAAAGAAAAGGCTTCAAGGACACTGTAATTCTTCACACACACCAAAAAAAACCCCAAACAACCCAAAAAAAGGCGGAGGTGGGAAAGACGAGCTTTTCTTAGTGAAATGATGAACCTGAAGACTGTTTTGTCTGCCAATACAGGTAAAGCAATCAGGGAATTAAACCCAGCTTCATTCTCACACAGTCATAGTAGTCACACTATATTTGTATTCCAAATATGTTATTTCCACACTTTCACTTAAAGAATGCTGACTGAAAAAGACCTGATAATATGATTAGCAAAATACATTTTGCTTATATAGATATATTGATCCTGAAGGTCTTTAAAGAAGAAAGTTAGAACACTTAGATAGAAAGAATACTCCAACATGGAAACAGATAGGACATTATTTTCTTAATGGTTGAGAGCAGTGCCACACCTATAAAACCATTATCCAACTACCTGCAGAACTGAGGAGCAGTGAGGATGATATAGTATTGCGGCAGGAGCTACTAGATTTCCCAGCAATGAAGGCTGGGAATCTCCATTATTGTTCTTTGGTCTGCTTGAAACTTAAGCAAACCTTATCTGTGCCACGTGTCTGCCTCAGGCTGAAAACCTCTAAAACTTGTCAGCAAGACCTGTTCAGCCATTTCTTAACAGTAAATTAGAGGGGAAAAAATGACCATCCTTTCTTTTGACTGGAAAAGTTTGAACTCGCATGCTCGGCAGCAGGATCTTGAAAACTGACACAGGGGTAGCACAGGGGTAGCACAGAGGTAGCACAAAGCAAACTTTACATATCCATTAAAAAACTCTTAAAATTGGTCAGGGGCCTATTAGACACCTCAGTTCAAACATTAATTTTAGCAACTGGCAGTTAAAATCAGCTGTAAGAAAGACACATACTTACAACCTAAATTCCATCATAATCTCCACATAAATTAGATTGAAACTGTTATTTACTTTGGTCATGATATGACCTGCTCCACTGCATGAGCTCATGGTCTCTTCAAGGCACAGAACAGCACTGAGGCCACCACGAAATACAGTAAGCATGGTTAGTTTCATTCAAAATCTTTGTCAGAGAAGCTTGCCTTTTTGAATGGGAATAGAGAAAGGAAAGGCCATCTTCATCTCTCCTGTCACAGCTGTGAAACTGTACAGCAATGAATGCAGTGGAAAGCATCTACATTTTCAGCTGAACCTGTGATGAGTGAATAAGTATGATGCATATTTGTGTTTACATGCATATCAGCTGTATTTTCAGGTCCAGTGTAATATTGATCTTTTTCATTCTGCGTCCCACCACAAAAACTAAGCTGGCTGCATGTGACAAAGCTCATGCACGTGAATGACCTCTAGAAAGTGAGGTGGATGGGGTGATTCAGGGTGTCTGAAGTTCCACACTTGCTTAGATGTGTAAGCAGTATTACATAGTTTAAAGAAGATCACAGAATGCTTTTTGTTTCAATTTTTCTACTTTGCTCTGTGTGTTAAGATACAAGCTGCTGCTGCTTGGAAGGGTTGTGTCCTGGTTTCAGCTTAGTTCATTTTCTTCCTAGTAGCTGCTATAGTGCTGTGTTTTTGGACTTAGCATGAGAACAATGCTGATAACGCGCCGATGTTTTAGTTGTTGCTCAGTAGCGTTTAGTCTAGTCAAGGACTTTTCAGCTTCCCATGCTCTGCCAGGGGCACAAGGAGCTGGGAGGGGGCACAGCCAGGACAGCTGGCCCAAACTGGCCACAGGGCTATTCCATACCATATGGCATCACGCTCAGTATAGAAACTGGGGGAGTTGTCTGGGGGGCAGCGATCGCTGCTCGGGGACGGGCTGGGCATCGGTTGGCGAGTGGTGAGCAATTGCATTGGGCATCACTTGCTTTGTATATTCTTTTATCATTACTATTATTTTTTTTTTCTTTCTCTACTATCCCATTAAACTTTATCTCAAACCATGGGTTTTAGTTTTTTTTGGTTCTCTCCCTCATCCCACCAGGGTGGGGGGAGGGTGAGTGAGCGGCTGTGTGGTGCTTGGTTGCCGATTGAGGTTAAATCACAACAGGTTGTTACAAATGAAATTAGTTTTAACTAATTAAAATTAAATATGGATTTCTTTATGCTATTGTCCAGTTTTCACTCTGTCACCCTAAGTATCTATGTAATTTGGTATCTTTGTTTCCAAGTCACATCTTAGTTTAGTCATACTTCTGTAGCTGCTGATATTGTTCAGTGTGGTACAGGAAAAGTATACTTGTCAACCAAGATAAGCTAAGAATGATAAGGATTTTAGATAAGAATGACAAAAAACATTATCCTGACTCATTAACATAAACATAATTGGGAGTTTCTAGGGCTTTCCAATACTTCAGTTTCAGAACTGGTTTAAAACACGTGAAAAGTGTTTGCCTAGGGTAGTTCATGTCTGTTTGGTGCCTGCTGCAGAGGCTACCCTTGTCCAGCTGGAGATGCTACCAGTTGCTGCTAGAGAAAATCCTCTCACCTCACTCCTATGTTCAGCTGCTTACAGCCTTGATATTTGGCTGTAGGTGCCAGTAGTTAACCACCATCAGGTAGGCCATTGCCTAGTCTTCTGTGCTGATGAGATATCAAAATGACCCTGACTTTGTGGAAGAGATGAGGTGGAATCACTGTGGAAGGAAAGCAAGGGCCTTGTGTGAAAGAACTGCTGTTCCCTTCCTAGAACATGGCTTGGGAGCACTGACGACAATGGGGGAACAACTAGTGAACGTTGGAAAAGTTGTCGGGGGAATTTGGGAAATAAGGTCCCTTAAACTGGAATGAACAGCTAGTAAGGGAAGAAAGAGTTTACGATAATACTTCCCTCAGTATTTCACAAACTATTCTGTTTTGCTTCCTTGAACCCCAGTCAACGGCTGCCCTCTCTCCTGGCCTTCAGTCTTCAGACCTGCAATGGCGTTCTACAGGTACTCCTATTTTGCCACAAATCTGCCTGCCAACGACACTCCTGGGGGGCATTGCACCGGTTCAATACTGGAGTATTGAACTATTATCTTTTTCAGAGTGCTGATAAGAAAGGCAAAGGATTTACCATTCTCATATGCAAAGAGCTAAAAAATAAACATTTGCAGTGCAGAGGATTCGAAAGCTGTTTCTCTCAGTCTGTTGTCTGCCTCGATGTAGATTTACCAAAAAAAAAGCAAGGAAGAGTTCAGCAGATCTTTAGCACTTTCACTACTGCCTGCCCCAACATAGTGTGTTGCAGTCACAGCTGGAGGACGAGACAGTCACTCAGTCCCTCTTCTAGCCCCAGCAGTATTGTATCCATTCACCTCCTGATTACTGCAAAGGCACAAAAGATTTTTCAAAAGAACATAATTAATGATAAAACATGGCCCAGAATTTGGTTAACAGGAAGCCTGTAAAGGGGAAAAAAGTAAGCTTGATTGCCATGTAAAGATGGCAGTCCAAGCTCAGCACCATTTATTTGCATAGATTACAGATGAGTTAGTCTCAGGAAGAATGTCCTATCCTCTGTGCAAGACCATCAGACCTCGTGAGAGATGCCTCTGTGATCATCAGGGATCTCTGCAGATGTTTGCCAAACACTGGCAAACGTCACTGTTTGATGTGACTTCCTCATGGCTGGTTTCAATTCCTCTTCCAGACAAAAGCATTAATCTATTACTCCATTGCATAGATCATTATTTTATGGGTTTTCATAAAACCTTAATATTTACTTTTCCAGATTTTCCAATATATACTTAGGGTTGTTTAATAATAGTTTTGCCTACAGGCATCCAAGATACATTTTACAACTGACACAAAGACAGTATTTGTATTTCTGCAACCACATCTTTCAAGTATAAAAAGAATTGTCCTATTTGTAGGCTGTGTGTATATTACAAGTTCAAGTCCACATAATACAGTTAAATTTGTGGTCAGGAGTATGTCATATTGCCTTGTAGGAAGTAAAGCCCCCAGACAGGCTAATACTAAAATATGACCTTAGCTTTCTGTTCATGGGTGCTCTCACACAACTGAAGGAGAATATTTTCAGTGGGTAAAAACTAAGCATACGTTTGTAGACCATAAACTCACATCTAAGTTTCATGTAACTTTAATCCAGTCCTCTTGTTGTATGCGCTTTGTTGTCCAATGTTTTACTTGGCCACAGCAGTATTTTTCCAACAGACCCCCAGCCTTGCACGCTTACCTTGATCTCTACTGTTTCTATGTTACTATCACTAAAAACAGTACTTTGGGACATCTCCCTCAAAAAACACTGTTAAAAGAAAGCATTTAGTCAGTTATGCTGCTCCAGGCAGTACAATCTGTCTGTTACAACAATACCGTTTTACAACACAGATTGTTTTTTTCCCCTTGGCTGTAGGGAAATGCTACGCAGAGCGAGGAAGTGTTCTGTCAGTCCTCCACCTGATCAGAGAAGCGCACGGAGGTAGGTAACGCGGTGTGCGAACCTGCTCAGTCATAGCGTCCAAGTAGCTGTGCTTCCTCACCCGGATACAGAGAAATCTTCCATGTGCTGTACTTCTTCCACTTTTCCAGCTACTCACACCACACCTTCAGCTATGAATTTCACTTCTAACGCAACTACAGGGGAGAGTAAACGAAACGCATCCCTCTGCTTCAGCTTTCCTGGCCTAACTGGCTGAACCTGCTACTGGCCCTTCCTCACCACAGGCTGACAAGAAGAAACATGAGGAATTCCTCATTTGCTTCAGAGAAGAAAAAGCTCAGAAAAGGAAGGTGAGTATGAAAGGGAGAAATCATGGGGAAAAAAACAAAACAAAACAAAACAAAACAAAAACCCAAAAACCCACCACAACAAAAGGCCTAAACTGAAGTCAGATAAAGAAGAACATCCAAGGGAAAAGGAAATAAAAATAGGGGGAAAAAAAGACAAAAAGGGAAGATATTAAAGAATTACAGTTGGTATGATGAAAATAGAAGGGAGATAAAGCAAAATGGTGTTGTAGAGGAAGTGGAGGAGAGACTAACATGGGAAAGATTAGAAGAAGCAGTCTTGAAGGAAGAGAGATACGAAAAGACATTAAGGATCAGGAAAAAGGAAGTTACAATGTCATCTTACAAGCAAAACTATTTCACCAGTCCTTTGGTATTCAATATGTAATGATCATTAGGCTGTTAAAAGTTCTCAAACATTTCCAGTGAACAGCCAGTACCCTGAACCCAGCTGCTGTGGATAAACTGATAATTTAGCAAAGGACCCCAGTGGATGGGCAGGCTCATACCAGCAAACAGCAACTGTGAAAAAAATAGCTAGTTTTCATTCAGTCCAGCCTCCAGCCTTCAGGTTGAGAGGACACCAAAAGCCTGTTTTGTAAGATTTACATTATCTCTTCCTCATTCCCCATATCCCCAGTGCAGGGAAAGAAAAAAATAAATAGCTTTTACAATTGCTATTTGAAATATGAAGCAGACATCTTATTTAAAGGCAAGCAACCAGATAAGCTAGTTAAAATGCCGCAATGATAACCCTTTCCCAGTCTCCCAGTGTAGGCAACTGAAGATAAAATACAATAATGTAATCCAAATTACTGTACCATGATGCCAAAAGCCCTTGTTCCATAGAGGATTTTTGCTGACATTCAGCTGGTAAAGGGGAGTCAGTTAAAAAGTCGGATTGCATGCATGTCACCAAGTGACACCAAAATTTATCTCACAGTATAAAGATTATCTACCCTGCACTAGGTGGATGGTGATTATACTTTATAACCTCGTGCATGGTTGATTATACTGCACCACGGAGAGACAGAACAGTAATAACAGGACTGCAAATGACTGAATTTTGCCAAGCTGTTCCACGCAGATATCAGCCAACTTGAGCAAAATGAATAATAATGAAATTAAGGCAAATTATTAGTTCAAGCAAGGTCCACTGCTGTGTTTGGCATGCTGTAATGCAATTAGAACTGATCAAACTATTAATTGTGGAAAATTATCAGTCACATTTTCCCCTTGTTTCTGTTAGTGACTCTTCTGTGAACAGATCATGACTTTTATAGACTTCCTTGTTTTCGATGTTAGTTCTAATTGCTCAAAATCAGTGCAGGAGGAAAAAATTAACCTACAGGCTTCTTCTGTACTGTTGCTACCAAATTCCAAGTATACCGAAGTAGTTGCATTCAGTTTACTAACAATAGTATAGTTGCTCACTGAGTTGTCTGATATGATCTATGTTCCCCTACAAAATGAGGAGGAGGAATGAAGAAAGTAATGGGAGTAATGAATTTCTACAGCATGTAAGACCAAGAAGGTAGTAGGCAGGCCTAACAAATGGTAGGAAATGCCTAAAATTTCCACCCCATTTATGCAAGGAAAAACAATTCATCTAACATTATTGAGAAGCCTGCAACAAGAACAAGCAAGTATTCCACCCTCTGCCATATAATGGCAGAATGTGCCTGATAATCAGTTAACATAACTCTCCTATAAGGTAGGGAAGTGCTATAATCACCATCTGACAGGTAAGGGTTGAAGAGGCAAAGACTACATCTAAGCCTGAGGAACTAGGCTTCTGCCTCCGTGTCAGACCCCAGCCACATCTTGAAGCGAGTGTGTGACAATTCACTTCCATCCCAAGTGGAAGAAGGAGAGAAACTTGGGCACCCATGTGGGGAGAAGTCTTCCATGCATGCCAACCAAATCCCCAATCTGAATGGACCATAGCTGTGCACGCAGGTAGACTATCAGAGGTTTACCAGAACCTGTAGTGGTTAAAGTGGATGTACCTGAAATAAGGTTCTCATAGTCATCTTCAACCTCCCAACTAATGACAATGTTTCCTGTTTAAATCATCGCTTGCCAGAGAACCTGTGCTACCCTGTGTCACCCTCCATCAAAAAAACCCAAAAAACCAAAATCTAATTTTTGAGTAACAGCCTTCTCGTAGCTTATATTCTGGTGTTATTCCTTCTGCTGGAAGGTAAATACTGATTAGAACAATTCTATTGAAGTTAATATAGCATGACAGCCTAAATTAATAAGCCTGTTTGCACTGGATGAGCTCAGCACCACCCTTCCCTGGTGCCCAGTTCCAGGCCTTATTGCAGGGTGCGCAAGCGCAGGGAGGCGGCTTGGGGTGCAAACACCCTGCGCTCACAGGGCCCCAGGTTGGCTCCGGAGGGGGAAAACTAGCAAGCCCAGTAACGGAGAGGCGACTGTGGGGGCGAGTGCCGTGTTATTGGAGTGCTCCTGTTAGCAGGCATCCTGATAAAGCCCTCTGTGTCCCACCAACCTCTTCGCCCTCACTGTGCTTTGCTGCACCCGAGGGGAGAAAAAAACCTGCGTGTTTCCAGAGAACCGGGAGCTCCCGAGGCTTCTCCCGAGGGAAAAAACAAAACAAAACCAAACCCAAAACAAACAAAAAGCAACTTTGCTGCCACGACCGGTGAAAGGGGACAGGGGATGCCACCGGTAGGGAGCTGGAAAGGCCCCGGCGTCAAGACCCCTTTTGGGGCTCAGCTCCCCCGGCGGCCGGCGTTCCGTCCCGCTTGCCCCGGGCGCTTCCCGGGGCACGGCC
>VZTL01060653.1:74767-88932 GCA_013400535.1 Scopus umbretta
CGTCTCTCTGCAGGGCGAGCCCCGAGGGGGCAGAGGCCTGTGAACCCGGCTGTCTGGGGTCCCGGCGCCCGGCCTCTGCGGAGGGAAGCGTGTTTTGACCGTCAAGTCTGCCTGCTTGTTTTTCTCCTTCCCCCCATTACCTGCAGCCCCTCTTGTCCGCTCTTTGAGGCGTAGGCAGAGGCAGGTCTCCATGTGGGAGTGAAGTTTTTGACTTTTTATAGGCTGTGTGCGCTTCTGCTAGCGGGTGTTGTGGGGCTTTCGGACTGGCCCACGGTTTTACAGCAGTCCTCAAAAAGCTGCTTTGCTCTGCTTGCTGGCTCCAGGGCTCCCAGAGGGTTCCTGCTTGCGCTGCTCCTCCTGACCCGCTTGCCCGGGCGTTTGTGGCCTTGGTTATGACTAATGCTTAAATTCATTCATCGTTATGGCTCTGTAACGCTTCTAGAGGAAATAAGTGTCTTTTCCAAGTAGATTATGCTTAGTAAGCACACCTTACAGGTTAAAGGTAACTCAAATAGTTAAAATGGTTCTCAAAGGAAGTAGGCTCAAACTTTGCATCTATGGAGTCACCTCCCTAATTTAAGTGTCACTTGTGTGCCTGCAGTGTGCACTAAGGGAATGGGACTTGCGTTATGCCTAGTTCTATGTTCAAATCATGTCTTTTTGTATCAAAAAGGTACTTTGAACACACGGAAGCAGAAAAATCCTGTTTACTTGTCCAAACTACAAGTCATTCCTTTTCTATATACAGTTCAAAATTGTTCCTTAACACCTCTCCCTTAAAGATTCCACCTATATACCTATTATGGGTAACTTTGCTTATGCTGTGGTGCTAAATGCCACAGAACAAACTCTGTTTTGCTTTGGTCTTGTAAGAGGTCTGTGTCCTCAACTCCTTAATCATCTCAACTTGGTATATGGCATTCCTAGTTTTCTGGGCAGCCCAGGTATTGACCTACAGCTCTCCTCATCCCTCTCCACCATGTTCAGAACATCTCCTTAGACATGCAAAAGTAGACTTTATTTCAAATGCTTATGTTTAAACTTACGCTACTGGAACATACTAGGGTAACACCTCGTAGTTACTATTTCCATGATCTCTGTGCATTGCCAAGTGGAAGCTCAGAAAAGAGGAAGCATAACATGTGGCTGCTGTAACGCTGCGATAAACCAGCTGTGCATCAGCTTCTGGTCTTTCTGCTCTAAATGTTATCTTGAAACACTTCAAATATGATTCCTCAAACCAAAAAGCCTGCTTTTTACTGCCATATGCTGAAACATACCATAGATCTTTCTGCTGCTGGCCTGTAGGGCAAACTAAAATGTTTTCTAGTTGCTGTTTTGGAGAGCAAGTAAAACGTTGGCAAGCTTTCTCTTCTGATGTGTTCCTCTTACGGATCAGTTTCAACTTTCGTTAAATCAATTGGCAGTATTGGTGCAAGCTGCTACAACACTCTGGATGTATTTAGGAGGTCTGGGGTTCCAAAGATTAGAGGGGACACTATCAGGATCCTGGGTTTTGGCAGGCTGCCATGCTTTTGTTTAACTTCTCCTCAATCCCTGGTTTCGGAGGCTGGGTTAGGCTGTGTGCTTTGCCAAAGCAATCTGTTTCAACAGGCTAGGCAGAGACTTAGCTGTAACTTTGTAACAAAGTTTGGACAGAACCGATTTACATCATGAGAAGTCTTGTCAATACATCTGTGCATTAATTTCAAGATCCAGAAGACAGTATTTTTCACTCTTGATTATTGCCCTTACTGTATCTTGGACACTGCTAGGTGAAGGCTGAGGTAAGAGCTGCTGATAAATCCTTGGAGGCTTGGGCTAATATCGCTGACAGATGGAAGAATAAGATTTTTCCTGTCACCGAAATGTCAATATACTATTCATAACACTTCCAGACCAATTGCAAATGTTGCGCTACTAAACTAACTGGTCAAAAATATTCCTATATTAGAATGTGGTGCTTAGTTCTGTATGAAAATCCTGACTAGCCTTTCTCTGGCAAAAACAAAAAAGGAGAAAACAACTATTTTGCAGTTTGCACTCCAAACTCTTATGTCTAATCTGGTAGTTTAGGCTATTCTGTTTACAAGGGGCTGGGCATCTTTCCCCATCAAAAAACAAGACCAAGAAGAGAAGTAATCTTAGTGTTGTTTGACTGGGCTGTGCTTAGCCAGTGTGAAAGTAGCAGTTGAGGCTCCTATAGAACTTGATATCTCAGTTAAGCATTAATCATTAAAACAAAAGGGATTTTGGTATCCATAAGGGTTGTTTCATGGTCTTAAAACTGCTAAAGTCCTGACCTGGGAATGCGTTCTACAGCTTTCTACAGCTACATACTCATGTGTATTTCTAAATGCCTGTGGATGTCAAAAAGTTTATATTAGACATTATTAGAGAACCGGATTGAAGATGGCTTCTCTATAGTTATAGTGCATATTCCCTAAAGGGCTTTATTAAAATGTATAACAAAGGATCTGAGCATGTGATAGTCAACTGTCTTCTGGCTTTCAACAGCTCATGTAGATTTTGTCCGCTGGTGTGCGCAAACAGCTTTAGATCTCTTGAAGAGATCTAAATCTTATGGTAAGTAATGTTACATGTGACTTCCCTGCAAGCAATATGGTGCTGGCATTCTGAATTGATTTTGATGCATTTAAAAAGGCTTCTGAATTAAAGTCTAACCCTTGAGCATAGTAAGGCATGTTATTTTTCACTAGATCAAAGCTTGTACTTAACAGTTCATCATGAAAAGCTTGCAGCTGGGTGCTGCAATCTAGGGTTCTGTACGTAAATCGGTAAGAACTAACCATTTAGTTCAGTCATCAGCTGAAGATTATAATACAGAAACTGTGCCGGTTTCCGGTGAGATTGTAACCAAATGGGTAAATGTTGTGCTGTGTATTGCAATGCTGCAGGTTCCTGAGTGACTTCGATTTCGTGTGCTAGCTGAGTTTTTTGGCGATTAGATAATTCTATTGAATATAGCGTGACAGTGTTACATGGCCTATACTCTTTTTCTGGTGAAAACAGCCTTCCTGTTGGAAGGTACAAAGTAATGCAAATTCCTGTAGGAGGATTAAAGGTGAGGGGGTGTGAAATAGTGAAGGGGGAAGAAGGGTAATGTTGTGTCTAGACTTGCATGTTCCAGAAATTCTCAGTCATTTTAGTTTTTAGACACAAGGTGTAGCTTCTTGATTAATGGAGATGAAAAAGCTTGGGACTAAGACTGATCAGTCACTGTCAAATTGTCTTGGTTGTTGCAGCACGAAGTATTCTGAAAGAAGCTGAACAGCTTACATGCATGTTCACGCAGGAGCAAAACTTCTAAACCTTAGCTGCCCTTAGGCAGCTTGGGGTGTGTGTGTGTTTTTTTTTTTTTAATCTTGACATATGGAGTTATGATAAATCTTTCTTCCTTGGGTAAATTCTTCTGAGAGTGTTAGAACCCAGTTAATGTCCTTGTTCAAAGGACATAAATAATTGGCAATATATTTTTTTGCCAGGAATAGAAATGAGTCATTGTGGTAAAGAGATACTAAACAAAGGAATCTTAATGACAGGGAAGTGCTTTTAAAGTCTGTTTTGATACAGTAGAGATTCCTACTTGACAAGCATGCTGTTTTAGTGAGTATATGCACTGACTACGATGTAGTATAGGAGATGAATAGAGCACATTGATGAAACTCGGACAGCTATCATTGAAAGAACGCTTTAAGGACTTTCTGTATCATAAAAACTTTTGATCTGATCTAACAAGACCAGCAACTGAGTAGTGTTAGCTGCTGCTCTATCACGTTGGCTATCACTGTCAGTCACATCAGCCTGTATGAACATGCAACCCTCTGGAGGGCAGAGGTGGTAAAAGTCCCAGATGACCGCTTGAGCTTGTCTTCTCCTGAAGAATGTCACTAATGATACCTGGTAGGCAAACTTGTTTTTAATGCAGAATTTCTCGATCAAAGCCTTAACTTTGGCATAATAGCACCCTTTTTCCAGAACTTTATTAGAATTTCTTTGTAGAATTGCTTATTAAAACTGAAGTACTGCTTTAACTGGAAGAGCGTGGCTATGAAGTTGGCCAAACAGAAGAGGAATGGTTGTGCTTCGGTATTCTAAACAAGCTCTACACAAGTGAGCATAGAGTGGAGGCAAGAGAATCTAGGCATAGCCTGCCCTCACCTGTGTTTTCACCTTATAAAGATAGCTAATGAGTATGATGAGGAAGAAAGAGTGAAACACATGCATTAGAAATAAACGTGGAACTTGGAGCTCAGAGCTCTTTCAGAAACTGGAAAGTCATCTGAGGTTATTTTCTAGTTAATATGGGGATGGAAGTTCCAGCAGCAGCTGCCTTCATGTGGAGATGGGAGCACTATCATTCTGGTAATAGCTGAGGCAGGTCAGAAAACTCCCAGTCAGGGTTGGAGAATCTTTTATGTGACTCATGAGTGTCCAGACTCATGAAAGAGACTTGAAAGACCTGTGACTGATTTCTGAATGCTTCCTGCTTGCACACATTTAAGTATAAATCTCATATGAGGAAAAATTACTTAAGGATGATACTGACTGGAAACATGCAAGACTAGCAGATAAATTTTGAGGAAGGAAAAGTAGCAGGCCTGCTCATGTTGAAAGGTTTTGATCACTGTCTTAGAAGTAGTAGAGGCAAGAAACAGAACTGAAGATGTATCATAGGTTTCCTTCTAGAAACCACCGCTCCGTGGGAAATCTTGTGTGGGTGTCCTTTCTTGTGACTCTTTGGAATAGCTGTTAGAGTTATGAGCCTTCAGTTCAGAATGACTTGCTGTACTTGGAGCTCTACAGCTAAGTATCCAAATAAGTGCTGAACATGTTTAGCTTGTTTCTTTTTTCGTGTGTCTCCAGCCTTCAGATATCTCTGAACACAGACTCCGGATGTCAGCATGCTTTCTTTTTTTTTCAGCATGGTTGTTTTTTTTTTAATTCTTCTATTTAAGTCATTTTTTATCAACTTCTATCAAGCAAGGTACGGTTATTGGTCTTGCTGATGAAGCAGTTTCCTTCTCTAACCAGTGGGGTACTGAATCATTCGTATTGGTGAAGGTTCTTTTGCTTAGTACTATGTTATTTACCGACTCAAAGTACTGTATATGTTATCTTGAGCTAAATTTCTTACAGCCTGTGTGCTGATGGAATTCCGTAAGCATATGGGAAATGTTACTGTCTTGAAGTTGGTGTTGTAAGGCAGTTTAGTATGGCAACTTTGATTATGCAAGACATGCCTGTTCAGTTAATTTTCAGTTAAATGGTCAAATTGAGACAGATGTTCTTTGAGTGTTTTGGAAATAAGCTTAGAGTTTCTCCATAGGCTTTTCTAGGTGTCCTACAAGAAATGGGGTTAAAGATGTGATCTTGGAAGACCACCCAATCTAGAGCATGCTGAAAAGAAAGTTTGCTGTATTGATCTTACAGGTGCTCTTAATTTCTGTCCACAATGGAAATGCACTTAGTGCTTTGGCTTCTAATTGCTATGGCATAGATGGAGCTTCAGCCTTATTTTCAAATAGATAACATTCATATCTCATATAGCAGTTGCTCAAAAGCTTTATGCTTTTACAAAAATGCAACAAAAATACTTCCCTAGCACTCTGCATCAGAGAATAAAGGATGGATGGGTATCCGTCAAATGGTCAGGGGGAAGAAGCGACCTTAACAGGAAATGATACCTGAGTTCTTAGGTGCAGTACAGCAGACAGGAGGAAAAATAGTATATATCACACAACATAGTTTTGTCATCAAATTATAAAACAAAGTACAAACCTTTGCAGGAATCACTAACTTAGATTGATCATAAGCTTTTTTGAGGCAAGTATTGGCTAAATTCTTGCTGTTCATGCAATACTGACTCAAGTAGTCAGAAATTAAGTTGGTTTGACAAGTCAAGTGCATCACCCTCCAGAGGCAAACTGGTGTAGACAATATTAAATATACACTTTTCACTTAATGTATGGAGTTTACATGAATGTAAATCGACCTTTATCAACAATCCTTGCATCAGTGTTGCAGCTTCAGTGCCTCGGTGTCTTCACCTTATTTACATCTCCACTTGCCTCTTACCAGTTTGGCTTTCTTTATATGCACACCAGGACGCAGTGTCACTGTAGTGCATGTTCACGAGTACAATTTGAGTTGGCAAGTGCTGTAAAGGGGTTGTTCTAAACTGACTACCTGTCTTATGAAATGCAAGAAAGAAAATCTTAGCTGCCTGGTTCCAAAAAAGGCTCCAGTATACAAAATAGGTTTCTTCCTTTCAGTAGTGAGCAAGGCCACTGTGATCCAGTCTCACAGCTGTTGGAAATGCCTTCCTTGAACTCCAGTGGTAACCATTGCCTTGCCTTTGCAGTCTGTAAAGTGTTCCCTCCAAATACTCACTTCAGAAGTTCTGAAGTGTGGTATGCCATGCCAGAAGGAAGTGATTTGTAAGTAAGGGAATTTCTATTTGTATTTTTGTATGAAAGCATAGGAATAACTATATAGGACACAGAACAAAGGTGGATGGCATGGTAAGACTATGCTTTGAAAAATGATGGGATTTCAGGGTTTTATAGAGCTTGTTTAGAAATAAATTTCTTAACTCTGTCTAGAGAAAGCATAGCAAACTTTCAGTAGCAATAGCTTCTAGATTAACAGCAAATGAAAACCTATATTCCTTATTGTATGGTTTTTAGCAGCTTTTCAAATAATAGATTAAAAAGCTGCCTCTGAGTGTCACTGCAAAGAGGTTATGGGAACTTGTTCTTTAAATTCTCCCAGACTAAAGTGCTGGGTAGAGCAAAGTGGCAGCTCTTTGATACAAAATTCCAATCGCACAGAGTGTGCCATGACACATTGACCATTTTGGAGATTAACATTTTTTCAGTCTCGTGATAAAGTTGTTCTTGAGACAAACTGGCTTTAGGATTGTTCTCCTGTGTGCTATGAAATGTTGTAGTGCCATGAGGCATCACTGTTAAAGTACATGGTACAGCTCTGGCTGCATGACAGTGTACCAAAGGAGACAGATTAAAGGGTGGCAGGCATGAAAACAGCTTAACTTTGGAAGATGACTTGTTTAAGTCTAGTTAAAGCAAGGTAGAAAATAGCAATTCATGCTGTTGCTGGCACTAGTTGGACTATGTCAACTTTTTCTGAATACTAATGCAAGGAGAGTTTTTCCATACATGCTGCATTTGACAGCTAGTTAGAGAACATTTAGCCAAGTTGAACTCGACTTCTCTGGGGATGGAAATCTAGTGCTTAGTCGGTGACTTCCTCTTTTGTTAACTAGCTGTTTGTCAAAGATGCAAGCAAAACAGCTGAAACTTTCTTATACAAACATGACTGTTGTACTTCTATATATAATACATCTGATGCTAGACAAAGCTAGTTAAACTATAAGTGCAGGGTATTGCCTCTAAACTTCTTAAAGACAAGATAGTAAGCTGTTAAAGTCAGTTTGGAAAATCTTAAATCATTAGATTAGCCCAAGGCTACAGGCAGCAATGAAAAGTTTATCAGTCTTGCTGTAAAATTCCCCGAGAGCTGTGCAATTGTTTGAG
Source organism: Scopus umbretta (assembly GCA_013400535.1). Classification (NCBI taxonomy): domain Eukaryota; kingdom Metazoa; phylum Chordata; class Aves; order Pelecaniformes; family Scopidae; genus Scopus; species Scopus umbretta. Next base: position 82,348 of record VZTL01060653.1, read on the forward strand.
GAAGGCTTTCTATCTTTGTGAAAGAATGGTGTGCTTCTTCCATCTATTAGGATGATAGATGTGGGCGGTGATCCTGATGGAAATCTGGTATCTAACTTTGGAGTGCTCGCATGTCAGTGCTTTTGTGGTTTCATTGGCAGTGAACAGGACTATCCTGCTTTAGAATAAAGTATAATGATAGCAAACAGTGAATGGAGAGACTACTCGCTGATGTTGAAAACTCAGGTAGCTAACAAATCATTGGGTTAGAAACTGGCTTTGTTGTGCAATGGAACCTTAGAGCAAACTACTTCCAACCGCTTCAGAATTAAATAGTGACTTCTAAGAACATGTGAAAACACTTCCTGTTATTTAAACAGTCAAAAGACTGCTGCACCTGAACTGATATTCTTCAGTGACTTTTCAATGACTAGAGTAAGTCTCTCATATATACTGTATACGTAGTATACCGTGGATGTCAGGTCTCCAGCAGTCTCACTCAACAGAACTGCTTCAACTGTACCCTGCCATTGTCTAACAAAGATGTAACCAGAATACCAAAGGTCATCTCTTAGGTAAAGTGGGAGTCAGTTGAACAGGGATTAACTGACTGGTTACCTTTTCCCTGAAGAATGTTCTCCTGAAGGGTTTGGGACAGTTACTGTTAGGAAGAGTTTTATCCAGTGGTCAGTTAACTTTCCCATACTACCTTTAGTAAGAAAGGACATTAGCAATTTAATTTAAAATCATTTGAGGCTGCTTCTGTCTCTTACAAACTGCAAGAACTGCAGTCAGTGAACTGTTCCTAGTACTGTCTAATACAGGAAGATATACTGTTCCTGTAGTTATTGGTTTTTAACCTCTTGGTGTTTGTCACCAGAACCACAAATAACAAATATTACTTCCACAATGGTGGAAAGTAAAAGTCAGGCTAGATGTGCCTCTTTAACTCTTACAGGTTTCTAATATCTGCTAGAACTGCTAGTATAGTTCAACACCTCTGAGGCTTAAACACTTGGCAAGTTTGCACTAAAAGCTTAAATGGGTAAGAACTAGGAGTGGAGAGACACCTAGCGCTGACCATCTCGGAGTCTCTACTCTCAATCTATGGCTGCTACCCATGTGAAAAAGCAGGTAGACACACTTCAGCATGTCCTGTAATACCAATAGTGGTTTGGTTAACCTAATTCTTGCTGAATAACAGATTCAGTCTAATTGGGTAAGACAGTTCTGGGACAAGCTATGCTGGTTTGGGGAGAGGGAGGAATGCTGTCAGCACTGGTAGCTTGCCAGTAGTGTATTGACATACCTGGCTAAAAAGGAGCCTCAGTCAGCTCACACCAGACCCAGGTGGTGCTAAAATCTACATCAGATGTCTAGAGAACTGGGAGATGCATCCTCAGGGCAATTCTAGATATCTCCTGTATTGTGCCAAACATCTAGCTGTATGACCAACAGGCATCCAAAGTGTAGTCTGTTCTTGCCTGTGGCTCCTAAAGGACTTGGGTGAGTTTTGAAAGGGATAGCATTTCTAACTCAGTGAGAGGACTGGGCTGCATGCCCAGCCATTTTGGATTGCGCTTTAGCTTAAATCTACCACACTTAATGACATGAACTTTGAGATATAGAATTGTAAATAAGGACCCTGACACTCAGCTATTCCTTGAAGTTAGCATGTGAAAGCCTGATCCTAGAAATTCAGGGAGTTGGAGACAATTTTTTGTAAAGCAGCACAACTAGAGCAGGGAAGAGTGCTCGTTAGGTTAGGCCTTTCCTTGGCAGAAGGAAGACTGGAAAGACTTAATTCACTTACTGTTGAATTATGTTTTGGTTATTTTCCCCCTGTCTAGATGAGTAAAAGCACAGATGTCTCATGGTATAGGAAACTGTCTGAAGCAACCAATTTGTAGAGTTTGGCACTGAAGTCTAAGCAGTGGCACTGTGCTTGCACACTGTGTGGCTAGTAAGGTCAGAGTAGTTGGTAACAAGGACCTAAGAGACATGGTGTTGGCAGTCAAATTAAAGTTAGTCTGGCTGTCACTAATGACCCATCTTAAATTTTGGTATGACTAATATTAGACTATTAGTGGTCATGGTAAATAGTTGATCTGAGAACCGTTCTCATGATAGAAGGTCATGATAGAAGGAGAACATTTAAGTATTTCCATACTAAAACTGATTTATTGAAATCATTCACCGTAGCTTAAAAAGCATCCTGTGATGGCTGAGTTCACTGCAGTGTATAACTGAATAACTGAAACACACTAGCAGGATGCTACTTCTATGCATTTTGAACTTTCAATTTGATTCACTGGGTCTCTTGATGATTCCCCCCACACACACACTACTGGGGTATTGCTGGATAATTTTTTGGCTTGGTTTTATAGATTAGACTTAGCCTGTGTGTTAGATTCCTTCTTTCTGTTGAACTTAAACTGCTTTTTAAACTAACTGAACACTGAGTTTCAGCATTCTGAAGGACAGTATTAGCAAGAGCTGCTTGGCTTCATTAATAAACTGAGGACTTTTTTGCTATCTATCAGACTTGACAGCTCTGTATTATTGGGTCCAGTGAAAAACTGCAAAACTTCATTGCAATAGTCTACTAGTTAGTGGCAAACAACTTTTGGAATAAAACTCTTCTGCTAGCTGTGCTTTCACTTTTGGATGACTTAAACTAGAGATGCATAGTTTAGTCTAAAGATTATTTGATGTGGAACTGCCAAACTTGTTAAAACCAAATTTTGAGCTCTAGATTCCCATTAAGCCTGTCAACAACAACCTGAACTAACATTACTTCAACAAAAGAAACTATTTGTTCCATCATTGTTCTAGTTGTCAGGCTTTTATGACTCTTGGTCTTCTTTCTCTTCCTCATTAATTATACAGTTTTTTAGAGTATGTGAGAACTGCTAATCTCATCTGAAAGAAGGTAGACACTGTCCAGTTGTCCATCAATACTCCTGATGAGATGTTAAGGGTTTAAATGCAACTAAGACAACTCTGGCTTCAGAGTTGTATGGCTTCAGAATAGACTGAGCCTGGAATTTTACAAGGTAGGGGAACTTGTGCTATACTGTTAGTATCGACAGAGATAAACCAGAATTTACCTTCACAGCAAAAAAAAAAAAAAGATATAGCTAGGGAAGCTTATTCATTTTGCTCTCCTTGAGTAGGTTTCTGTTAGTTCATATGAACTACATATTAAGGCTTCTAGGTATGGTTAATAGTCTGGGAGATGGAACCCTGACAAACTCAGTATCATGCATATCCACCAGTCATTTATACATTTAACTTGAGTTTTTAGCCATAATTTCCATCATGTGGGAGGAGTTAAGAGCAAAAATAACGGTAGGAGTGTAGGGTAACTCCTGCTAACTAAAAGCAAGAGTGGCCACAATAAGTCACACAGCTGTGATAAACAGGACTCTTTTGATTATTCCTTACATTGGGAAAGTTTGCTGTAAAAACCTCTTTAAAATGTACTTCAAGACTAGGTTGGCAGTGTCTGAATCTTATGATGATAACTTATCTTTTGAGGTGAAATAAGGACAAAGATAAAGCTTCTAATGTCAGACCTGGCTATAATTTTGTCATGTTTTTGACTTAAGATTTACTCCTGTTGCATTGAAAACTGGAAAGCAATAATAGCTCCCAAGCTCTGATACGGTTTTAAACTAAACTCAGTTCCTGTGGTGCTGCTGTAGGGAACTTTATTAGTTCCTGATGCATGACATTATGCAAGTATTTCACTTAATGTTGTTGCAATTAATGGAAAATATGATGACAATATGTGCTGAGTAATTTAGATGTGAAAACTTTGTGGTTAGAGAATGCAGAACTTTGCATTGCATGCAGCCACTTCCATACCCCCAAATAAAACCCCTGATCCCATGGCTGCCCTGTAGCTTAGCTCTTCATCTGCACCTGAACCTCTAAAGCACACAGAAAGGATAACTTTGTGGTACCATCAGGCTTCTGTCAAGGCACTAGAACTACCAGAATGATTAATCCTCTGATGTCCTTTCCATACTGCAGTAGTAAGCAAGTAATTTTCCAGTCTTCTTCCGCCATGATTATATACACTGGAGATTTTAATTCTAGTTTCTTCTAACCACTTTAGCCTTTTTTGGCCTCTGGGGGTAAGATCCACTCTTGGTACAGCTCAACACTATTCTCGCACATGGTGAAATAACTGCAGCAAAAAATCTGCTGGATGTAGGAAAGGGAATGATAAATCCCTGGCTGAAGTGAGCATGGCAAAAATTGAGTCAATTTAGTTTTAATAACTTAATTAGAGAATGGTGTTCACATGCCAAGTGAGGAGTGTTGTGTTCAACAGTTTGCTTTTTCTGTATGAGTTTCTTTGCAAGCAGAGAAACACTTGCAAAAGCTTTGCCTGAAAGTCCTGTTAAACTTCAAAGGGCTGTCTAGACTGCTCTGCATCCCCTAGAAGCAACTCAGGCTAAAGCGTGTGCATTGTCAGTAAATAAGTAATAAGAGTCTACTAATTTTATACTAAATTCTCTTCCTGCCTCATGCCACGTACCCTTTACCACAACAAAACTCTTACCTCTTAGGCCATGTGTTATTGCTTCTGTCTTCTTGTTATGGAATAAAAAGAATATATCCATACTTGTTCAACCTCCAGACAGGACAGAAGAGCAGTCAGAAGCTAGTATGCAGGCCAGACCAATTGTTAGTGGATATGAATTCTAGAGGTGAGAGCAGCTCTGTAATAAACTGTTTTGGAATTTGGGCTACTTGAGAAAAGGGCAGCACTCATACTGGAGTGTATTTGACCTATTAAAAGGCATTAATCTGTAATACTACAATGGTGTTGAGCTTGTGTGTTTTGAGGGATAAGGGGTATCAAATCCTCCTAATGTAAAGCTTAAATCTAATAAATAAAGATACAGGCTTTTATGCTGATATGCACATCAGTTGTCTATTTTCACCCAATTTAAATTACAGAAGATGATGTATTAATGTTTCTCCAAGTCTAAAACTCATACTATAAGAGCAAAAATTTCAACTTCTATCAATAAAGCCAGCTAGAAAAATATTGTTCTGGACAGCTGAAACCCATGCTTTCTAAGTGACTGCTGTAGAGTATAAAGTAAAGTCCAGTTCAGTGCAGGCTTATGTTCCTACCAGAACTGCTGTCTTCTCACACAATGAGAAAAGCTACTGTACAAAGCTAACCTTAGCTTCTGCATTATTCCAGAGTTCCTGAATCTTCCAGTTGGCACAACCCCACTTGCAGTGGCCTCTCTTCTAATCAGGACCCCATGAGAGGATTCAGCTAGTCTGCTGCTCCGCTACAAGACTGTCATTGCCTTTCTGGTATAGCATATCTGGCTTTTGCCAGCAGGGGAAAGGGCTGCCCTGGTGTTAAAGCTTCATGTAGTCTGGGGGATACTGGGGCATGAGAAGTCACCAATGTCAAGGAAGCAACTGCCAGGCAGTCTTGGTTGATTACCAGCCAGTGCAGCTCTCCAGCTCATTGTATATAAAGGCATTGAGCTAGGTGGGTGGGGAGACTGGCTATGGTAAGATGATGAGAATTCCCTTGGAAATGGAATCAATTAATTTATCTGAGTGATGACCAGACTTTCTGGCTGAGGCTAGGCCCCCTATTATTTCTTCAAGAAAAAACATTTGGTGCTGTTTAGGACTCTTCAGGTTTGGTTTTGATATATAATTTGTAACTTTGTTTCTTGTCTTTGGAAGCTACATGTGACCCTGTACTAGTTCAATCTTTCTCTTACACCTTAGACCCACTGTGTTGTGCAGGATTCAGCAAGAGTTATTGCCATAGGAGGCTAGTAGAGTCTTCTTTCTAACTGTTCTTTGTCTTTAAAGCTTTTTTGGATGGGAGAGCAGTAGGCAGGAAGGGATTCAGTCAATGGTAATGTCCATCATTGTGGTAACTGATCAAAGCCATTTTTACTTACATCATGCACAGCTATCTGAGAAATAACTGCCTGATAGCCTTTTTGACAATTTCCAAATAACTTGTTTTTTGTATGTAGTGATTATGCTGTCTCCGTTCCCTTCTGGTAACAGTCTAGCAGCCCTTTCTGCAACTAATCAATATAACTTAATTTTCTTAAGTAAACCTCCATCAAGTTTTTGGAAAAACTTACATCCTTAATTAAAAAAAAAAAGACTGAAATCCCCACAGATCTCTAACAAGTGAATAGGAAGAACTAATGGGACTGTTCCCCTCACTGCTTCAGATTCATGCGCAGTCTCTTGTAAATAACAGCACGTGGTATCCATTTCTAGACCATTTTGGGGCCAAACTTGAAGAAATCTTTCTGTAGAAGACTGGTACAGAGCACTCTAGACCTTGAGGTTACACTGTTTATTTTTTGGGCCCATTCTATGGTGTGAAGGGATATACTGCCTGAATTGGACACAAGACCCAGGGCTTTAGCACAGTTGGAGGTGTTCCTGTGTAACTTGAGTCGATGGTGAGACTGACAGCTAAACACATGGGTAAGCTGAGAAGTAGCTCCTCATAGCTTGTGTGGTGCCATATGCAATGACTGGCTTAATATAATGAAATTTGACCTGGTGCCAAAAAAAAAAAAACAAAAA
>VZTL01060653.1:89003-102142 GCA_013400535.1 Scopus umbretta
CCCACCACAAACAACAACAACCAACCAAAAACAAATCCCTACAATCTACCAGTAAATATTCTTTAGATGTGGTACAGTTAATCTGCAGAAGTAGTAAAAGCCTTCTGACCAAACTCTTCCCTACTGGCACTTGATTAATGAAAACAGCGGGCACATGGTACAAAAATTTGCAGTAAGGCTATACTAAAAACACCTTTTAGGCTTTAAGAATCCAGCCTGGAAAGGCCTGGGAAGACAATGAGTTACTTGTATACAACCTCTGTGTGTACTGTTAGGAGACTTGTTAGCAATGTGCTTACACAGTCACTGAGATGCAGGTTGGTGTCTGGCTTGTTGGCCTTGAGTCCACAGCATAAAATGCTTTAAAACTGCTTTCCTCTTGCATGCTCCCTGTTCTCACACGGGAGATAATGAGCTGGTAGTGAAGAAATTAATATGTAAATTCCACTCCTCAGAATATGCTGGCTAACGACGCTGTTTTATGCAGCATCATACTTTAGAGGACTTTATTTCTGGCTATTCAACTATAAGGAGCTTTATAGTTCTCTGGAACTTCACTGTAGCTGCTGCTGCTTTCCAGCAAATCTAACAGCTGCTTAGTCAACCTTTTCTGAAAATGTCTATTGGGAATGAGCTAATCTGTACACTGAAGTACTGACATTAAAATGAAGCAATTGAGCTAGAAAAGCATGCTGCTGAACAAGATCCCTTGTCAAGTTCCTTCACCTAATGAATTTCTGGCTTCTTCCGAGAAGATGATAATACCCAGTCCTTCTTGTAACTGTTTGTCCTTGCTAATCAAAGGCAGACTTGAATGTTTATAAACAGAAGATAACTATGTTCCAATTAAAATTCTTACTTTCTCCATGTATTCTAAAACTGCATATGCACTAAATGCTAAAAGCTAAAGTGATGAAATGCTGTAAAACTGAATTATAAATTGCAGGGACTACTTTGCCCAATGAAGAGTTTCCAACAAAGCAGAAAGCTATTTTAGTAGCCCAAACTGCCCAAGCAATATGCTTGCACTTGACACTGCTCTGTCTACACCAGTACAAACACAGCATGATGGTCTGATCTTCCAAACAGAAGAATAACTGAACTGGCAGTCTAATTCTACATTTCAAGCATACTGTCTACAATAGTTGTATTAAATAAGAAAAAGCTTTAGCTGACTATACTTGCTGACCATTGTTTTTCTTGTTTGTTTTTTTTTTTAAATAATTGTACTTCAACTATACTGATAATCTTGTATCAAATTGTGGGATTGCTGTAGAACTTCTACAGTTGGAAATTATTCCAGAGGAGGCCTCAGATTTAAAAGATGAAGTCAAAGATAACTAGTTTAGCTAGAACTATTAAACTAGCTCGTTTTGAGCTTGTACCTAAGGAAAAAGCCTACAATATAGGTGACCTCTTCAGAAGATGCTTTGGAGCTTGTAGACACCCTTGTTGTTCACCCTCCAGAAAGTCTCTGGGTATGCTTAAGTTTCTAGCTGAGGTAATTAGGTTTATATCTAAATCTTACTGAAGGTTTTTTTTGAGGAAAGTATTTGTGTATATTGTGCTGGTAGTGTTTAGACATTAATTCTCAAAGAACACTACTCAACAAATAAGTTTTAAAAAAAAAATAAATCAAAGTGGTGGTTGGGATTGTAAACTGCTTTTAGCATCCAACTTGTATGATACACATAATGGCTGTTACAATGAGGTAACATAGGATTGAAGAGGCAATGTTTGTATGAACTAGATGACTAGAACTAAATGCCAAATTTGTTTGTACTAACCTGGTACAGAAGCCCACTTACACTGACTACAGTTCACGCTTGAATAGAAATATAGTTGCTCACTGTCCTTTCTTTCAGGCCAGGAGCGCTTTGGAAATATGACCAGAGTATACTACAAGGAGGCAGTTGGTGCTTTTGTGGTCTTTGATGTCACAAGAGGCTCCACTTTCGAGGCTGTTTCAAAATGGAAGCATGATTTGGACAGTAAAGTACTACTACCTAATGGCAGCCCCATCCCTGCTGTTCTTCTTGCAAACAAGTGTGACCAGAAGAAAGATGGCAGCCAGAATCTCTCTCAAATGGACCAGTTCTGCAGAGAAGGTGGCTTTGTTGGATGGTTTGAAACCTCTGCCAAGGTAAGCATAAAGAGTAAGCATTTTAACTCTTCTAAGTATTGACATAAGAATGGATGAATATAGTTATGTGGGGAAGAAAATCATCAGGTGTTGGAAGTGACAGCTAAGTCTCCAGTGTTCAGCAAAAGTTGAAGACTTGCAGCATATCTGATTTAAATTACAACTGCATCTTAAATTCAGAGGACCTGAAAACTAACTGGAAAACTTGATTAACTGAGTTTAAGCTCTTTTTTCTTGCATGTGTTGGGATAGTGTCATTCTTCAGATGTTAGTACAGTTAAACACTGATCAAACTGTCCAAAAGATACAGGTAATCTTTAGGTGCAGGTTTTTAAATTGCAGCTTCCGTCTTCACTGTTGTATGTAGGAAGTAGTAAGACTCCAGAAGTGAACAAGCTATTTGCTTACTTGTTACTACCCATCCAGATGATAATGTCACTAAAGCACTTTCCTATTTTATCAAGCAGTGTCAAGACTGACACTGCAGCAAAACAAATAGCTCTGTGTATTAACTTAAGCTAAGATAGATAAATACTTTATTCAAACAGGTATCTTTGAGTAACTTCAAATATTGTACGGTTTTAGTCTACAGACTCGGTCAATGCACAGATAAGCTTGCACAGATAAGTAGAAAGTGGAATCCAACAAGTTCCTTAAAACTCCATCGATCCTTAAAATGAAAGATTCTTCTAGATGAAGACAATGTGGCTGACAGACCAAATTACTGGTCTGGTTAATAACTCTTTTATATAGTTAGCCAAACCTCAAAGTCCCTCTTTTCCCTTGGCTTACCTACTTCTTTAACTGTTGCTGATGAACTGGCACAAAGTGAGGCATAGACAATTCTTAAAGAGAAAGTCTGTAGGAGGAATATGATAAGAAAGTAACAAGTCTTCCTGACCACTTTAAAATAAGGAAAAAGGGTACACAATTGCAGGAATTAGTTAAATTAACTAATAATATGTTTGCATTTGAACACAACATTCCCAAATCCACCCATCTGTTATGAAAAACTCACATTTTAAGGCTCTTTATATTCAAAAAGTTTACCAAGATTCTCCTTTGGGTTGTGTCTTCCCTGAAGCTTCACCTGTCTTTTACACTGCTATACATAAACTTCAACATGGTAAACTTCAACATGGGTTAAAAATAAAAGCAAGTATTGCTGGAACAAAACCTTAATAGAAGTGTAGGGACAGCTTGCATTTTATGTGGCATTTAAGACATGACAATGTAAAGCAAGGTTCTTGGTGCAGAGAAAAGTCTGGACAATATTAATCCTAGTTCAGTTACAAATAGACTTTAGGACTCTGAAGAGGTAGTTAAAATGGCTTAGCAAAAATTCAGGACAGCTTTTCTTGTTTTCTAAGCATACCAAATCAGTTTATGGTTTTAAGTCCTGCCCATTTAGATATCCTGATAATCTGCTTTTGCCTTTCTGCTGGAACTGATACTTGAATCTTCAGTCTGGTCATCAGTAATATAGGTCCCACTCCCTGTGGATTATGGATAATATTAAAGGCAAAAGAACTGCAGAGAGTATAAATATTCATAGAAATACCCTATGGACATCCTTACACTAAAATGAGGAGAACCTCCTTCACTCTGAGCAGGGAAGAATGCCTGTCTGCAAACTGCCAGAAGGAGTTTGTGGCTGACAGGCACGAGCAAGCTTATAAGTGCAGTAGCAATGGGTCAAATGTTCTCATGATCTAACCTTGCTTATGTAGAGTTTAGATCTACAATTATGGAGACAGAAGAATGCACTGGATTGGTATTTCCTTTGGAACCAAAGACAAGTGATTCCAAATGTGGCAGCCCTGTGGTGAGCTAACAGGTGGCCCAGCCAGCTCAAAGCTGTGGCCAAAGGCCCCTTGGCATTGGCCTGCTTGCCTCTCAGTAACTAAGATACCCTGATGAAATACAGCTCTAGGTATCTTGCATGCACACCTCTTTAGAGTGTATGTTAATGTACTTTTCAAAGCATGCACAAGAAAACGTAGAGTGGCTAGATGATGCACCCTGATTTAGCTGGGGTTTTGAGGCTGATAGCAAAGGTCCTTTTACAAAAGTAAGTGCATCCAAACTGCAGCAGAAGCAGAAAAAGGCCTCAAAGTGTAGAACGCTATTATGAACAATGTAGTTGTCTATTATCTTTCCTGATGGAGAAATGTACTTTAACATTTCTGAGGCTTCCAAATGCAAGTGATGTTTATCCCTGGACTGCATACTAGATTAGAGTTGAAGTATCCTATTTCTAATATGGGTGAATAGCCTTATCTCAAACCTTTCTGGTAACTTTTTTCAACAAGCGAGCGTATGAGTGATGACCTGATGCATCTAAGCTGTTTGTGTCATGCTGTTGAGAATGTAGAAGAGTTTTTGTATTTGGCCAGCTTCTAACTGGAATGTGTGACTATTTAAAAATCACTGACTTTTCTGCTTTTCAACATTTTTAGGACAACATCAACATAGATGAAGCTGCTCGATTCTTGGTGGAAAACATCCTTGCCAACTACAAAACCTTTCCTAATGAAGAGAATGATGTGGGGAAACCAAAACTGGACCTAGACCCATTGAAAGCAGAGAGTAAATCACAGTGCTGCTAATGCTACCACTGTACAGTAAACATGATAGGATGAGCAGCAAGACTGTTCCTTAACTCAAACTGCTGCTATGGTGCTGCGTTTTGACAATCCATATGGGATGTCTGGTATTATCTGAATAAGTGATTCTTGTGGGTGTTTACTCAGTTCTATGCTAAACAAGAATATGTACCTTGTGAGTTATCACTCCACTTGCTTGAGAGGCTGCATCTAAGTATGATTAGTGTCATGTTGAGAACATATGTAGTGTTTACACTCCTAAAAAGGAACAAAGACAACATTCAGTGTCTAGATTACTTCTAGGACATGTGTTACATTCCAAATAGGACTCACTTATAGTTTTAACCGAATAGACACTTGCACCTTTACTGTAGACTTTTCCTTTGTCACCAGTAATGTCCCACTTTAGCCTGAATTCTCACCTACACTCTTCTCCCTATTTATTATCCCCCACCATGAGGATCTGTCTCATTGCTAAGTCTCCTGGATTGAGACATCCCAGAAATCTTGAAGGGGCCAATGACAGATGGGGAGGTATCTTTCTCAGTGTGCTCCCTAGGATTGAGTGAAGTAGATGGCTTTCACCACCAAGTAAGAACAAGATAGGTAAATGATTGTACTTATCAGGGGAAAGGCATGGTTATAGAGATACTAACAAAAATGCATATCCAGCCATTGAAGGCAAAATATTTTCAGCTAATACCTTACATATGAAACACATTAATGAATACAGTTGTACTGCTGGCACATAGTTATAGTAACCTCACCCATATGCACATCCAGGAATAAAAGTCCAGTAACTTTTTCATGCGTTAATACTGAAAACTTTACCAAGAGTGCAAAAAAAAATATCTTGCTGTCCTGTGATAATTAACTTGCTGCTTTTTCCTAACATCTTGAGATGGTTCCAAATACTATGAGGGAGGAGAGAGGTTGTGAAGGAAATAGGCTAGGAAGAACCAGTTAAGCTATCACCCCTCCCCTACTCCCTCCCTCCCCCCTCAAAGCACTAACTCTTCAATTTTAGAACAGTGCTGCACTCTTCTGACTACTCAGAGCTGGTGAACTGGCTTACCAGTTTGTAACTGCATACTGAGATGCTTATGTTTCCTTGTTATAATTCATATGTATTTCTGGCAGCAAATGAAGATCAAAAGGATTAGAGAGATTTCACGGTTCTTGAATACATTCTGGAACTCTGGCTTTGCTTGGCTGAAAGGCTTTGAAGCTCTTCTTTATTTTAAGAATTTCTTCTGTCCTGGTACCTCATTGCTACTGACTTAAGAAGTCTTATCTTGCTTGGTCTGATGGTGCTGATGTTTAGGTAAACATCAGCATGAAGTATATGCCAGATTGGATGTACTTTAATCTGTATTAAGATTTCCTAGGCTGTCTTTTTTTTTTTTCTAAAGAGTAACATACTTTTTAAGAGAAAAATAAAAATATTTGGGCATCTTATGTATGTTGTTGGTGTATGCTTTTGAGAACATGAATGTTCACATAATGTGTCCCACCCTATACACAAATGTTTTCATTAACACTTGAAAACAACTTTACCTTCTGGTAGCTGCTATGTTAAAGGCTTATTTTAAATTATGGTGGGCTTGGCATAAGCTAAAACTGGGTTTAACTAGCTTAAGATCATAATTCAGACAAAAGGGTTCTTAGGAAGTCTTCTAAGCCAACACCTTCTTCAAGCAAAGTCATATACTAGAGTACTCAGGTTTCATGTGTCTTAAACCTTCAACAACAGAGACTGTATGGCCCTGGGAAAGTTGTTTCAGTGCCTGACTGTCCTTGTAAGAATATTTTTTTGCTAGTCTGAACCTCTCTAACTTCAACTTATGTCCATGGTCTCTCATCCTCCAACTATGCATCACTATAAAGAATGTGTCCATTAGGCTTGTGCAGATCTATTGGACACTTAAAGCTTGATTGCTACTTTAAATTTTTTTTGAAAGCCTGTAGCATGTCAAAGGAAGCTGCATCCCATCCATGTTTGTTGCTTGTTTGAGTTGTTAACCTTCCTAGATAATCTGGAACTACCACAATCTTCCTATTCATTTACTTGCAGAACAACTCCATTTAAACTGTAAGCTCAATTTTAATAAGCTGTTTAATTTCCAGTGTAATGTCTTTTTGTAACCTTTAATTATAGCTGCACAAATCCAGTAACTAGCCAGTGGAAGATGTGCAAACCCTTTTATTCGATGCTTCTTGACTAGATTAAAACATGATAAATCTTGATGACCAGTTAAACAAGATGCAATTTCATGTTGACTTGGCTTCAACTGTAAGTTTACTGAGCCTATGTGATATAACATGAAGTTTGTCACAGATGGGCAAAAAAAGGCCCATTCTTGAGTCTAGTATGGCATAGAAGGTTGGTCTACATTCAACTGCTGGTTCCTCAAATACCTGCTTTACTGGGGAAACAGCCTGTGGAGGTAGACTGTATGGTGGTTTTTTTTGGTGTGGTTTTGGGTTTTTTGTTTGTTTGGTGGTGTTTCATTTTCTTGTTTTTAGTTTTGAGATTCAACAGTAGAATGCAAACCAAACTCTGAAGCTTTGGGACTCTGCCTGAATGCATGAATTTCATCTGTGTCCTGTCAGTGACAAGGTAATCCTATGCAGATTAGTTTCAAGAATGTCTAAATTTCTGCTTGAAGAAGAGCTGTTGCTGCTATATTTAAGCACTTTCCTTATTCTGTATGTAGCTTGTGTTCTTCTAAAGCTGTACATGAATGTAGAATGGCCATGACTCTCAAACTGTGGAGGAGTATACTAGTTTTGATACAGGTTGTCCCTGACTAGGGAAGCAGAGGCAAGGAGAGGTTCAGTAACTGCAATCTAAAAAAATAAAAACCTAAAGGTTTAAAGTGACTGTGCAGATGGTATTACAGAGCAGACTCTGATACTTCTGAAGTCTGGTAGTGTAAAAAAACAATTTGACTTCTACCTGCATGATGGAGTCTTTTTTTTGTTTTTTAACCTTTCTGGGGAGGAAAAAAAAATGGACGGCTAGTCTTCCTTCATGCTACAAACTGCATTTTTCACTCATGCTCCTTGGAAGGAGCATTACTGTGTTTGAGATTGGTAGGGTGGATCAGGAAATCTGATCCAGCCAGAAGGTGAAAACTTGTAAGAAAAGGCTGGCATTCTAGTCTGAGAAAGGGAATGGGAGCATATCCCTGGTAGAAGAGAATGAGACTGTAGTTTGTGGAGAAGTGTTTATGGCAATAAAGCTAGTCACGAAGCCCTGTCCTAATTAACCAAAGAACTTTGATTTGGAAAGATATGGGGAAGTTTAGACAGACCCAATTTGACATCAGGCTGATAAGTGAGCAAAAAGTGTCAAACATAATTTGTTTTACATGTACAGGCTATATAGTAAAGTGATGGTTCATCTCAATCAGATGAACATAGGCCCGTGTTATTTTATTTCATTACCTCTTGTGATTTGAAATATGTCGATCTTAAATGAGCAAGTACCTGACTTTCTATTCCCTATATTTAAGGGACAGTTTTGAGATTAAAAACTTAAGTAAAAAATCTCAGTCAGTGCCTCAGTAAAATGTATTCCCTGGCATGTTTCCATCAACTAATTTTGTAAAGGCTGGAGATGGTATGTAGTCTTCCTTGACTTGTAGTTGTGCAGTATGTCTTTGCAGCTAATGCAAAGTCAGCCTCTATTCATTTAAAAAGCTTAATGAGGCATTACAATTGCTGACAAAACTAGAAAGGAGCTAGAGCAATTAGTGATCTTTCAGTATGGGATTTTCTAGATGTATCTTGGCTGCAGTAGTAGAAAAATATAAGCTAAAAAAAAAAGTGCTTGGTGTATTTTTAAACATATGATTATGGACTTTTTTATCACCACCTAAAATAGTGTTCATTCAGTGAAAATGTCTAGCTTAGACATCCTATGTGGCTTGCATATTCATTTCAATAAATTCTATTAGATGGTTATTTTATCATTTCAGTCTGTGTACTGAAACAAAATGTTTCCTGCCCCAAGTACCTTAAAAAAACCTTCCTTTTTTAGGTAGGGATGGTGTTTTGGATAGCTTTGGCTTGGGAGGTGTACAAGTAGTGGGCCAGCATCTCAATGTTGGTTCCTTCATCTTTTTACAAAGATAATAAGGGATGAGTATAGTGATCTTGCATTATTTTTTATCACTGGGTAAATCATCATTTGGCCTGAACTCTAAATGAAATTAAAATATGCAACATTCCTGGCCTTATTGCCCTTATTTTTTATTCCCAGTTATTTGCTACATGACATGTAACACTTTAAAGGGATTCTATCTTTTACAGGTTCTAGGAAACGAAACACAGTGTTCAGTCTTGATACAACATACAGGTTTCTTCCATTTTGCCTCATCACTTTTTTTTAATTTAGGCACTTAACTTGCTCATTATCATGACCCTTCTGAAAGCTTAAGTTATGCTAATAATTATTGGTCCTGTAGGAAAAGCTCTTGCCCCCCTAAAGGTTAAAGATAGTATAGGCATTCTGCTAACTTGGTTTCTAAACTCCTCTGCCCCTCCTGGTAAGTATCAAAAGAGTAAGTTGTATCCATCCACAATAATGGACTCTCAGCCTTTCACATCACATGGGTTTGTTTAACTTCTGTATTTCAAAAGCGTCCCGTAGACACTGGTATTGAAGCTTACTCTGTGGCACAGTCCTTGGGCTGCATTATCCATTTCCATTGTTCATATTATGTCAAAGCTTCTTTGGTTATAAGGAGTGAATTTTAATTGACTGTGCTATCCCAGCACATTGATGTAGCAAAATGTCTGCCCCATCAAGATACACTTGGTTTTAACTTTAAATTACTGTGCCTCAAACATGACTTTATACTCAGCCAGTATTTATTCAGCACAGTGTAACAATGAAATAGTAGTATTGTGCACAAAGATTGCTTCTAGTCTCTTTTCCCTGGACAGCATTAATTTCAGAACTTAAGTTTTCCTATGAAGGAAATGAAGGAGGGGGAAAAAAAAACAAACAAACAAAAAAATCACCAGAAAACAAACATGTCCAAGACCCAAACGAAAGAAAATCAAAATCCATTCCATCTCCCTTTCATCTCCTAGCTAACTTTGTAGCAACCTCATACTTGAAGATACAGCATCTGTTCTTACACAAGCTTTTGTGTCTAACTTTAACCCTTTTTTCATGGAAAACTTCCCAGAATCACAGAAAGGCTGAGGTTGGAAGGGGCCTTGGGATATCAGAGTCTAACACCCCAGCTCAGAGCAGAGACAGCTTGAGCAAGTTGCTCATGGCCATGTCCAGTTTGATGGAGACTCCAGAATATTGTTGGAAAACCTGTTCTAGTGTTTGACCATCCTTGCTGTAATTGAAAAATAATTTAAAAAAAAGAATATTTTTAAGTGGAATTTCCTGTGTTTAAATTATCACATTGTCTCTAATCCTGTCACTAGGCACCTGTGAGAAGAATCTCAGACACTAAACAGTGTCTTTAATTTCCGCATCAGGTATTTCTACATATTAAGTTTGCCCCCTACCACACTCCCAGGCCTTCTCGTCTCAATGTGAAATTTTTTTCCTGTCTTGTTGTTGAATCCTTGTGCCTTGTGTAAAATCAGAGGAGAGTTAAGTCTGAGCAGTCTGAGCTCCAAGACCCCCGAGAGGAGCTTTGGTAGTGTTCCTGTTCATACTCTTATTCTGCTCTCTCCAGCTAGTATTTGTAGCTACAAAAAAGTGTAAAATGCTTAGGACTAAAAGGCTGTTTTTGTGTAAGTGACTTGTGTGTGCTACAGCAGTTGACAATGTGATGGTTTAAGGTGTGTGTGTGGGAGGGGAAGCCAGTATTTTGAATCGTTGACCAGAATGCTATCCATCCATCGCTAACCAGTACCTGTTATCTTGGTATCTGTTTAGCTACATCCCAGAGGGTTCCAAGGATGCAACGGCACCATTCTTCTTGGTTTATTGTCTTGCATATTTATTTCACGTTTTCTAACTGTAAGGCTGCCTCTACCCAAATACATTTCCCTTCAGGGAGCATCTGTCAGATATACTTAATTGCTTGAGACACAAGGCCAATGAAACAGCTGATTTGACCTTACAGATTCTTTGCCAGTTAGAAAACTAGCTTTTTTAAAATTCAGATTAACTTGTCTTTCCAAACAAGCTGCCCTTGTCATTGCTATTAGGTTACAGAATTCTAAATTAAGTTCTTGGATAAATAAAAGGATGTAACTTGATGGATGCAGAACTTGAGATCCTTTTTTTTTTTTTTAATTATTTTTATTCCACAAAGCACCTAGATACATGCTTTTAATGCCATCACTCATTGCTGACAAATATATTGTAGAATTTTATGGTAAAAGGTGCATTTTGCAGTTAATATGTAGCAGCTCTCATTTAACAGAACAAAGAATGAAGGGCTCTGTAGCTTATGTACATTCTCTTCTGATTTCTGTCCTTCCTTCACCACCTAAAAATGTTTACAGACAGATGCCCTCAAATTTCCTTTATTTTTCTGTTGCTTTTCACATAATTGTATTACAAAAAATGTATTTGCTAGGATGCTGTAAACCTCACTGGTCATCTGCAGTGGGGTCAGGGAGGAAATTTTCCTACCAGAAAGCTTTCACAGGTGCCTGTTAGACCTTTATTTCATAGATACTTTTCTATAGTAGTTTCTCTGCCCAGTGAGCATAGGAAAGGGAAGGGGATGTGGAGGAATAGACAGAAGTCGCAGTTGTGCGAGTTGGTTTTATCCATGTTCTGGGGTCACAAACTCAGTCCTCTAAGTTCCAGCCCCAGTCTGCAAGTTTACATCAGCATCAAGCAAGGTGTGGAGGTTAACAGGCTTGCACTGCTACTGAATTTGTACCCAGCTGTTTGAACTCGCCTCTGCCCCTGCT
This sequence comes from Scopus umbretta, assembly GCA_013400535.1. NCBI lineage: Eukaryota > Metazoa > Chordata > Aves > Pelecaniformes > Scopidae > Scopus > Scopus umbretta. The sequence continues at coordinate 100,659 of VZTL01060653.1, forward strand.
ATTATTCATCTGCATGCCCTGATCAATATTTGATAGTGTAATTGTCTGAAGAGAGACCAGCTGCTCAGTTTGAAAAGAAATAAATAAACCTCAAATGTTTACTTGGTTCCCAGGTGAGAAGTGTCCCAAGGTACCTTATTTAAAATGGATGCTGTTAGACATGATGCTTAAGGAAATGCAAAGATGCGGAAGAATTTTCCACTTTGAAATTTAGAAGTATCTATCTGGCCTTCTGCCATCTCGATGTAAATCAAGATCTGACATTTGTCTAAAATAAGCCCCTAGATGTAGCAACATCTGCATATTTTTCCTTGTATCTTTTGTCTACTCATGCCCTCTGCAACGTGACAAATAAATCTTCATTGACTTTTATATTTCAAAAAAAAACTTAGCTTGAGTAAGTGACCAAGCATGTTCTGTTTTAGCATGGACTTTTCATCATGCGCTACAGATTGGGAAATAGCAGATAGGTTAAGAGTTAGAAACAGGAGTTCTTGGCAATAATGTAATCCCTGGGATGTCTCTGAAAAAGTCTGCTTAGTCTAGTTGAAGTCAACTGTCTGCTGAATTCCAAAGTTGCTGATTACTATGAGGTTTACCTGACCTTGGCGGAACTCCATTCGCTTTGGTCATCGCAGGCTTCACCTCAGGCATCAATTAGTTGGATCGCTTTGAAACAAAAACCAGAAAATAAACACTTCCCAGCTCTAAAATCTCTCCAGGCTGCAGGGCTCACTTTTTTTTTTTTTTTTTTCTTTCTTTCCTTCCTTCCTCTGCAGTTTACACCTACTGCTGTAAAAAAAAGGGGGCAAAAAGTTGCTACTGCTTCAACTCGTTACTTGCTCTTGACTCATTCAACAGAAACGTAGTCGTGCGGTTAGACTACGTGTAACTAAAATGCGCTTTTTCCACATGCCTATAGCTCCCCCCCCCCCCCCGCCTCCGCCCNTGGCTGGGGAAAGAGCCTTCAAGCTACGGGCATAAGCTCAGGATTAATTTGTTAAAATGATATCAGGCTTTATCGATTTCAGTTACTGAACAAAAAGTTTAAGAACTCACGTATGTGAATTAACCTGTAATGTACTTACTTTTAGACAGTTCCTATTAAGCAGCATGTTCCAAACTGGTGTTTTAAATGCTTAATACAATTCAGCCCATGAAAGAACAAGTAGCTGCGTCAGTCTTGAATGTTTTTTTTTCTTAGAGATTGGTTTTATTTAAAAAAAAAAAAATACCCAAACGCGGCAGCCTTTCACACAAATGAAAGGCAACGGGAAACTTCACGAGACTTCTTAAACGCATCTTCCCTTCCCTTTCAGTAACGCGTTTCTCCATCCTGGTTTCCAGTCGGGATTTCACCACCTTCCAAGCGAGGGCGCGTTGTGCCGGGCTGGCGGCTGCCCCGAGGGGGAGGGGGGCGGCGGGCAGCCTGCGCGGGCGCCACCCCTCAGCCGGCGCCCGCTGCCCTGAGGCGGCGGCGGGGG
>VZTL01060655.1:7042-23739 GCA_013400535.1 Scopus umbretta
GGAGGGTAGATTTAGACTGGATATAAGGAAGAAATTTTTTACAGTGAGGGTGGTGAAACACTGGAACGGGTTTTCCAGAGAAGGTAGTGGAGGCCCCATCCCTAAAAACATTCAAGGTCAGGCTGGATGGGGCTCTGAGCAACCTGATCTAATTGAAGATGTCCCTGCTAACTGCAGGGGGGTTGGGCTAGACGACCTTTAAAGGTCCCTTCCAACCCAAAGCATTCTATGATTCTATATGATTCTAAGTCAATACATCAAGCATTCTGCTGACCCCTCTCTGATAACACAGTCTCAGTTAACTTTTTGAGGTAACTGGAGTGGTTCTAGCATTTCTTTTCCCACTACAGATTAAAACACTATAGATCTTTCCTCTTCAATTTATTGTGCTGGTCTCATTTGTTAACAATTTTACGATACAAAGTGGTATAGTCAACCTAAAGCATTTCTTATTCATTTAGGTGGAAAAGAAGTGCAAACAAAAAGCCCCATTTCTCATTCACAGGTCATATTAACGAACAAAATACAGAAACAATCTTTCTTCTATAATATGTAATCCCAAATATAGCGTGATCTGCTGTACTTTTCCTCAGCACATAGCTCACAGGCAGCACATTCCCTGCAAGACTGACACTGCTCAAGGCCTTAGCAAACTGCTCCCGTCACTATGGTCCAGGTTGATACAAAACATAACAAGTGTTTCCCCTAGAATATTAATTGTTCATGGAAAACAACACTTATCGCAAAGCTTAGGCACACAGTCTATATTATATTGTCCATCAATCTTGCATTGTTGATTTTCCTGTTTCCCAAAGAAGCATTTCCAACTTTTAACCACTGCCAGGTTGCGGATTGGATTCTTTTCCACTGTCCATTGTTAGAGGAATTAGGAATTTGCAGAGGAAAAAAAAAAACTTATCTACTGGTCCAAACCACACTACCAGTTAGCCAGAAGCAAGAGTTTCTGAGAGATTAAATACCAGACAAGGTTAAGCCGTTGTGTCCAGCTCAAAGCAAAAATTAGGCATGTCTGATCCACAGCACAAGTCCAGAGACAGATCTGTATAGGACCACTGTAGTTACCTCTCAACATGTTCTGTTGCTGAACTTCTGAACACAGAGTCCTTCCATTAGACTAAAAGGAGAGCAATGGCATTTACGACTCTTCTAAGCGTACCTTAACATCTGCTTAACCATCTGATAGATTATTGGTGTGGTATAGGTTCTGGTTGTATTTCTAACAAATGAAACCACAGTTCCCCTTCCACTGAAATGAACATGAGCTTCTCTGCACCTCCATTCAAACAGGTGAATATCTCACATGCACCTGATGGATGTTGTTTTCATAGGTTATCTTGCTTCTGATTACAGATTTGAAGAAAAATAGTTCCTTTTTCTACTTGAGATCTTGTGAGGGGGCAAGGTAAAATACAAACGGAAGGAAACATTGACCTGTATCCTACTAAAGTTAAACACCTCTGGAAACCTATGAGGCTTGATCCCAGAATTTTATAGGACCAAGGTTGCTCATGATTTAAAAGACTAGACCAGAAAAATAATTAAAAGTTCCATTTAGTATTGTCTCCTTTCCTCTTCAAACAAGTGAAAAACTTTGCTTTATTGAGAGAAAGTATTAGGAAAATTACCTAACAAAATCTCAGTACTCCAAGTATATTATTCCTCTTGATCAAAAGCCACCAAAGAATTGTGAGAAACATGCAGAAATAGGAATACAGTCTTTCTCTAGAGCAACATGAGATCATGTGAAAAATAACTGCAAGACAGAAAGGGTAAAAAAGTTAGAGAAATGTAAAACTCTACTGAATTTGTATAATTCAGTATTATTTGTAAAAAAATTCTTGTACAAGTGTCACTTAAATATGGAAAAACTCTAAAATGCTTCAGTGACAGTTTATTACTCCATACACTTTGATAAACAGCTTCAGTCCATTAATTTCTGTCTACTCTTTTCATTATTATCCACATTAGATATGAGCTGTTCTCTGTATAATTTAGCCTAGCAATTACATTAGGTTGTTATTCCAAACTAGAAATCATATATTAAAAAAAATACAGAAAATCCATATAGAAGTAAATAGAAATGCAGCTAACACAGAAATACATACCTGACCATATTTATGCAATTTATTAATGAGTAAGAAATTATTATTAGTGTTCATCAGCATATCCAGAACAACTTTGTTAATCTTTAAAGTATAGCCAGCCATGGTAGACAATCCTGTACCAGAAGCGATAAAACACTGCAGCTGTATTTCCCAGGAATCATAACCATTGATTCCTGATATTTAGGACTGTTCAAAGTAAAATACAAATAACATTGAAATGGTATTCTACACCTTTGCAACTCAAAGGGTGCCAGTGAGTTTTAGAATGAACTACTTGTTTTGAACTAAGCTTATTGCCATTTTAATGAAGAAAGCACACCATATGCTTAAATCAAAAACTTCTGGCACCTACACACCGAAATGGGAAGCTGCACTCCACCCCACACTATGCTATGGCCTTTGGCAGAAGCATACAGTAGCCTTGTATGAACTGTGGAATCTCTAAACAATGTCAAAGCAGCCTTCATTTAGGAAGAGCTGCATAAAGCAGGCTCTGCTAGGTTTGTCCAAGTTCATTTATAGAATACTGTACCTTGCGTTTGTGCATTGGTATCCCAAATTTGTTAGCAAACAAATCAGTAACAATATACGGGAAAGGAAAAAACCTCAAATGTTGACATTATAGAAGTGCTTGAAGAGCCATAATCATTAATGGATGCCCCATACTAGAGTACCACTACTGAAACATGAACCCTGAAGACTTTAAGACCTAGTCTAGAAAGCATCCTATTTTAAAATGCTAAGATCAAGGTTTTTCTTTGGCTGCTAGAAGTAACTACCTTTTATTGTAATTTTAAGTAATTACTATTTTATTTTATTACTATTTGAGAAAGGTAAATTACTAGGACTAGCAGTTTCGGACAAGACTGGAGATAAGCACATTTAAATAATCAGCACAAGATGTTCCATGAGTTGTCAGGATAAGTTGGGGAGGGGTGCATGGAGAGACTAAAGAGGAAAGGAAGGAAAGCAATAAGAAAGGCTAGAGTTAGAAAATGAGAGCTGCTGAATGCCACTTGTCAATTAATAGCTGTAGCCAAACAGAGTTTCCTGGTAATAGAATTTGTTCTTCTCAAGTCAAGAGAAATACAGTATTTTCTCTGTTGTTCAGGGATCTCTTTCCCTGGGGTTGCCAGCTGTGTTTTGATAGCCAGACTGGCTGGGAGATTTCTCCAGCGGCAGATTCTGACATCTTTCTTCCCTGTCGAGGAAACAGCTCAACAGCCGTCAGTTCCTTTGCTTGTCAAGGGAATTTTTTTTCTCCCGGGCAAAGTGCCCACTCTGTATTTATTCCTTTTGTTTGGATTTATTTTCCTTTTCAATGATGTTTCCTGCACACAAGGATTCTCGCCCTCTCAAGGAAAACCATGGTTAGACCTATCATATGCCACTCCTAGAAGTGACTTCTAAAGCCTGGTGATCATCTCTCTCCCTCCACCCCACACCATTTTCCTTCCCCACAAGTGGGGTAGAGCAAGAGGACGCAGCAGCAAGAACAAGCAGGGATTTATTTCTCCGTAATTTCTGGCCCCATGACACCATGCCTGTGGGGCAGAGAGCCCCCTGCGGCCACTTTATTTGTAGCCTTTTCCTCACTGAAGTCGCTGACAAAGATGACTGGGAAACCCGAGGCTCTATTGTTCTTCATTCCCAACAAGCCATGAAGTGCACAGTGGTATGTGGCTCAGTGAAGCCATCTAGTTTTTTTGCAGCATACTGTGTGTGGTTTGTAATTTTGCAACCCTGCAGTTTTCTGAGTGGTGGTTCAGTACTAAAACAAAGAGAATATTGTTTTCATGTGCTAAAATGAAATAATTCTATTTATTAATGCCATTCCTAAATTATTTTATTTGCAGGGAAGGAAAAGCCTTCCCTCAAATCTCCAGCTACCTACCAACATTTTTCATTTTTTAATATTTCACCTTCTCAGAGCAAACATGTTTGGTGATTTTGGAAGCACTGTTTTATTTGAGATTACTCCTAATTTACAATGGTACAGCTATTAAAATTTGTGGAATTACAAGACTATAGGTGCCCTGTGGCTACTGTTTCACGATAAAAAAATGGCAATAGTAGCTTAAAGCCTTCTAATACCCCCTCTGCCCCTCAGCTGTGCCAACACAATTGCTTGTAGGGCTTCCTAAATAAGGCTTATTAAAAGGTTGTCAGCACAAAGTCAAAGAACTGATTGGATTAAAAAAAAAAAAAAAAAGCATCCAGTTATGATAGAACAACTTTTCAAGATCAGTATTTTTTTTTCTTTTTTTTTTTTAAATAGGCTGTAAAATAACAGCCTATGCAAGATCAAAACTGAGAGCAGGCTTGTAACACCCATTGAGCCAATTTTCAACTATCTATGATTAGATCATCTACATTGCAGATTACCCATGCCATGAACGTAAAACTACCTTGCATCTGGCGTGTTTATTAGCTGAGACCCACCGCTGCACAAATGTCTCGTGCAAGACTGTGCCTGGGCTGGAAACAATACAGGCACCTTCATGCAGAGCCAGAGATCATAAATTCTGTCGAACCAAAGCTGCCTCTGCAGAAATAGCTGAGGATTCTCCTCACGGTGTTCCCAGAACCAGGAGTGACAGACAGCGTGCTGCAGTCACACCTCACCGCTATCCCTCAGAAACAGCTCAAACCCAGCTGGGCTTCAGGCCAACTGCAGCCGACTTCATGCGGAGACAGCTGAAACGATCCCCAGCACGCAGGATTATGGGAGGGCCTTTAGGTCAGGTGAATACGATACACATACACAGATCCAGTTTGGATATCTGACCCAACAAACTCTCCTACAGGGAACTAAGGAGATAGCACTGAAACATCAGCAGCAAGAAGTCTGGCCAGTTTCTGGAGGAAAGAATGAAAAGGCCAAAATGTCATAGGTGACACCACCAGTGAGGCATTTACACTATAAAGTATTACTTGGAAAAGAAAACAGGAAACATTACAATTAGGAGTAGGATATCGAGAAGCATTCCGTCTTTGGCTCAGCTCCAGCCTGACTGAGCTGGATGACACAGAGAATCCAGCTGAAGTTATCAGGCAACTATTTCTTGGTTGTCTGTTATAGTGGTAATACAAAGCTTATGAGCACAGTAGTTTCCTGCAAACTACAGTAAAACAATCACCTCTCAGTGTGGAAGTACATTTTAGCACTAGATAGTAGCTTTGCAGCTGATTATTCTGTATTACTTATATTGCACCATAAATGTGTTTACTATTTGGGATTATTTTAAAAGAATATAGTTTGCCGTAGAAAAGGAAGTCAATTTCCAAGTGAACACAAGTATTTTTACTCTAATGCAAGAGCTATCACTTTGCCTTTAATGGATCATCAACAATTCAAAACTAATTATTTTAATTCTTTGCAAATATTCAGATAAGGTACACGATTTCATTAAATCAGTTAGCCTTGGGACTTTAACTTTTGTGCGTTTTGTCTGCCCCATATAAGCAATACCAACAAAGTCAAACAGGCTGTTGGCCTGTTCCTATGTTGCAATCTTGTGTGATATTCTCTAGTAATGCCAATTCTTTTTAGCCTAAAGAGTTGGCAAGCTTTCACATCTTTAAGGTTGTTTCCATTAGGAAAATGAATTGATGAAATTTAATATGATCCCTTTATTTAGGAAGAATGGGCATAACATCCTGGTTTATGGAGCACAAAGAAATTCAGATGAGTAGGAGCAATTTATTTACCTGTAGTTCCCAGACTGTCTGTAGGCAGCTATATTCTAAAAATCTTCCTTCCAGCATTTCTGATGCCAGACAGACAGAATTACAGCAGCTTCCAGATCACTTCCTCTGTTCTGAAATTATTTCTAGATCTTCAGAAAACCAGCTGGACTGTTTGACCCTCCTATTGTCTGCACCTGCATATGACTGAGTGTGAATACAACATTTTCTACTGCCCATTATCTAAATCAAAGAAAATTTGAATTGTTTCTTGTGGTTTCTGAGTGGAAAGTGGCTCTCATGGCCACTACCTTGAACAAAACGGTTGAACTGTCCAATGCCCAACACAGTAGCGTGCTCTTCAGACTTCATTTTTTCTTATTGTCAAACAAATCCCTTTGGAATTGCATGGAATCTCTTAGCTTAGCCAGATATCACAGGCAATCCCATGTGGCCATCCACTGAAGCCAAGAGAATTACTGCAGGGATGGATTTGGCAGTACAGCATTTTGAACTGAGTTCCCTTAAGCAAGAAAATCAGCACAAATATAAAAATCTGGCTATGTTTGAAGGTTCTGTTTTGCAGCCATCTGTGCAGGCTTTTATTGTTAAACAGGAGTAAAACAAATACTGGACTAAATGATACTCATTTATATATGTATTTAGATAAAAAAAAATACACAGAATTAGGAAAGCTGAAAATAACTAGAAAAAGATGTTTTGGATTATTAGAAAACCCAGAAAACATTATGTTTGAGAAAAACACTAAGTACCCAGCTTAAGACATGTTGACACTGCAAATTAACATCAGAATCCAAATAAGATTTCTTAAGCTAAAAGATACAGCCAGCTGAAGGCAGTTTACTGTGTGTTGATTTCTCAGACAAAACATGAGAGCTGAAATGTTGCCTCCTTTGTAATAGTACATAGAATCTTGTATCATTTTTGTAGAACTAATGATGTACTTGATTACTGTTTGCCAAATCAATGAATAATTACATAGTGAAACATATGGCTACAGAAACCCACTGAGGTCAAGAACCGAGTAAATTCTAAAAAATGTACATGAATAACAAACTACCCAGAGCTGTGGTTGTTCACAATAATTCTGGAAGCCTTACTACATGTCATGCTTCAAATTTAAGTAAATCTCTAACTGTTACAGTTTAGAATACAATGTTTTATGAGCATAGACTGTCTCCTTACCAGCAGCGAGTATTTCGTTCAAGGACCTGATCTTGCCATAGCTGTAGAAAGATACTGACCCAGTGAATCTCAAGTCTGATCCAGAATAGTATTTTCTATTTATCGACCTCTGAGCTTCCTGTGACATCCCTGCTGTTTGGGACCTGAAGAAAGCAGGGTGGATGCTAATTTCAGTTACTTTTTTGCTATTTTGCTTTATCAGTAACAACCATTTTAAGGATGAGTTGCATAAAATGACACCAGTATAGTTTTTTTTCTCAGCATACCAACTCAACTATGTTTTAATCTCTGCAGTCAGAGGGTTTTTTTAAATGCAGCTTTGCACAAAAACTTGATCCACATTCTGCTTTCACTCCTACTTGGGACCAGCTTCTGATCAATTTAAGCAGGGGAACACAGTGAGGGTTTAAGCACTGAAGTGCTCTCAGATTCAGACAAGATCAATAATCCTGTTAATTAGCAACATTATTTTTTGCTTTTTCAATACTCTTTAAATTGCAAGGAATGACAAGAAGTGGCAAATACATACTCACCCAAGCTGCGGAGCAATCACCACTACAAAATTAGTTCCAAGCAGCCACTAACCATTCACACTGCAAAGTCTCTCCAAGTCTCCAGTATGCTCTGGCATAGAGCAGTTACTCTGAAACAGCATGTGTACCCCTGGAGTAAGCTCCTCTCCACCTGGAGTTCTGTCTGATCAGCAGCTAACACCAACCAGCCGATGGGCCGTGACTTGCTGCTGTCCAGACGAGCAGCTCTTGCCCCTCCACCGTCACTGCCCCTGCTGTAGGACCCTTGCCAGAGCCACCTTTTCCAAGACTCGGGGAGTAAGACAAGGTAGGAAATGTGGCATGGATGGAGTGGAGGTAGATGAAGGAATGGAGCTGTCTTCTTTTTGTGGAGATGAGGGAGCAAATTAAAATTTGGGACTTCAATATGTGATGCATGGACACAGGTACAGAAGTGGCACAAGAGGGCAGGTGTGGAAGCATGTATCTTCTTGCACATCCATGCAGACCAGTCTGGGGACAGAAGTTTGATGCTACCAGTTGCACCAAAAGCTTGCCCCAGTCCAATGGATTAAGCCTGGGAGCCCCTGCTCTGTATCAGTCTGTTTTGCTGTCATGGATTCTATGCTAGGATAGATAACAAACAGGTTAAAATTTACACCTGGGAAGTTAATCATATATTGTGACCAATCAACACACCCCCACAATGAAAGAAGGCTCAGAGCCATAAACTCCTGCCGTAAAACCTGTGACAGAATTAGTCAACAATTATAGCAATGGGGGGGTACTATAGAAAAACCTCACCCACCATATAACAGCTCAGTATGGCCTTTTAAGAAACCAGACAGGATATGGCACATGACTATTGACTGTAGGGCTTTAAATAAAACAGCCCCTGTTCCCAGCACGGCAGATATGAACGTGTTCCCCTGTGGGTGGGAGTGTTAGCTACAAAAGGTATAGTCTTTATGATCCCAAAACAAGAGCAAGACAAACCACAGTTTGCATTTACTTGGGGTGGAAGACAATATAGTTTTATCGCCTACCCCAAGGTTTTGAACATGGCCCCACCATTGCCCATGCCATGTTAGCTAAAAGGCTAGAATTAATCATCCTCCCACCCGAAGTAACAATTTGGCAATATACAGATGGTACTCTAATTGGAGGACATGATGAGGAAATGGTTCAGCAAAGTATGAATGCTATTGTCCAGCACTTACAAGAATTAAATATTGGTGTTCCTGACTAGAAACTGCAAGGACCAAGTCAAGAAGCTACATTTTTAGGTACAAGATGGATAGGAGGACAGAAAACAGTTCCAGAATCTGTATTAGCAAAGATACAAAGCATGCCAGCACCTTCTGATAAAAAGGAGTTACAAGCTTTATTAGGAACTTTTGGGCTTTGGAGATCACATATTCCTGGATTCAGTGTTTTAGGGGGATCTCTACAATTTGCTGAAGATAAACGTGATATGAAATTGGGAACAAAATCATAATGAAACATTAAATGCTTTAAATGATGAAATTTTGCTAACCAATCTATGGGACCCATTAACCCTGCACAATCAAGTACACTTCATATAGGCATAGGTTATGAGGGACATCAATGGGGATTATGGCAACAAGATGTGCATGGTAAAAAAGCTTACCTATTACGTTTTGCTCCAAACCGTGGCAAGGCTCCCAGCTACACTCCATTTGAGAAAGTGCTGTTAGCTGCGTATGAAGGGCTGCTAACTACCAAGCCATTAATTCAAGAAAGGGAAATCAGGTTATGTGCGCCCATTCCTATTTTAAAACCAATTTGAACTGGTAAGCCGTTACCCTTAGTGATAGCCCGGGAAACTGCTGTGCAGCGATGGGCTTTGCATATACTTCACCAGGTGACAAGTGAAGGGATGAATAAAGAAAACAAATGATCAGAGAGTGTAAAGCAAATTGGGATGCCCACTGAATACTCCCATCTGGCCTCCTCTGCAACAACTGATGTGCCGCCATGGGAAGGCGAGACAAAAGAAGTTTGGTTCACAGTGGCTAGGGAACTGGGTGAAAAACAATCAGCAAGTGAATGGTAGAGGAATATGGGAAAAAAAACACGCTGGAAAAAGATTTATGATACAGACCAATCTAAGTGCATATCCATAGGGCATGTATCTACCCACCAAAAACTAAAAACCCTGAGGCAAAGTGGGATTAGATGGCTGATGATTTAGCCAAAATAAATGTATTGCGAAACTCGAGGCAGAAAAGCTAGTAAGTGATTACAGGAATGGCCAGGACACACAGGGAATTATGATTTATTTCAACAAGCTGCAAGGAGAGGATGGCCTGTGACAAAACCTCTGGCAATACATATTGCAGACATGTGCCATTTTTTTCCAACAATGGTACAGTACCTGTCAAAAGGACAACAGTTTGCCAATCTCAGGGAAGGTAAAGTACTCTGAGAAACTCATCAAGTAGATTATATTGGTCCTTTAAAGTGAACACGTGAAGGCTGGAAATACATCCTTACAGGATTAGAAACAGTGATGTAGGGAATGTGCAACCCCACCCAAGCTGTGACTGGTCCGGCAATCATTGCTGGTTTAAACTGGTGGTTTGCTACTTTTTCCTTGCCCAGAGAAATACAATCTGATAATGGACCATATTTTGAAAATAAAGTTTCATAAAGGAAAAGGAGTATGGAATTTACTAGACACTACAGGGAGTAAGTTAACAATAATTGCAGCTTGGATTATGTCCGAGACCTAGATGTCTTCTTTTGCAAGAAAATACGGGGCCACCTTATCACCATGGGAACACTGACAACGAGAATGTATGCACTAGACCTGTCTCTAACAGATGCTGCCTTTTCATGTTGCCTTTGGAACAGCTCAGGTGTTGAACATCAGTTGCAACCCAACTTTTAAACTAGTTACAGGAAGAATACTGTCTGCATTAGCACAAGGTCAAGGCTTGATAGTAGATGATAATGTTACAGTAATCCTAAAATCTAAAATTAACCTGACTTCAACTATATGTAATATTGGATGGCAAATTGCAAATGATTTTAACAATAAAATGAAGTAGGTACTACAGACATATATGGCAACTAATTGTACCTTAATGGCTCATAAACATTACACTCGAATTGTAAACAATGAGAACAACATAATATACAGCAATTTTCCCATAAACACCACTAATAATCAATAGGAAGTCAATGTGAATGGACAAAATTAAGATACCGCTTGTTCCCGATTGTGTATCTTATAAAGCAACCAAAACAACCACTTAACAAAGGTACTCTTTTACTTAATGCAACTGCACGATGGATGATTGCCATGATGGGAATTATGGTGCCCATGATTACAGCTCGAAAAATAATGACAATGAACATACAGTTGAACTTAACCAACGTTAAGCACTAGTGCATGGAACAAGACTTGTGCTGAATATAGTGTCCCTCTCTATGATTTGTGGCTACAAAATCATACACCAATAGGACTAAACGAGGTATCATGCAAATTTTGCTGAGTGGAATTGATACAGCATCAGAAATATTTAATTCATTTGATACTGAAACTCTAGAACATACATTATCAGTATTGGAAGAAATGAAAGCTGGTGTAACCAGAATGACGGCAAGCTGGCTACCAGCAGCTTTACAAACTTCCATACAAGACTGGTGAGGTACTTGGCACCTTCAGCGACAAACTAATGTATTGCTGTGGTCCCCATTACTAACCACCAAAACCACAGCACAAGAAGCCAGTTCTGCTTTATCTTGTATTCTATTTTAATTCTTTCCAATTAACTAGTATACATCATGCTAATCAGATTTTGGTAGCCATCGAAAGTAGTCAAAGACAAACCTTAGAACCAATGTTCCCTGACTTGGTGAAAGACAAATTCAAAGGAGGATGGCTTAGAACTATTGAGGACCCTTATGACAATGCAGCTACAAAGGAGTTAATACTGCAGGAATTGGAGAGATGAAATGTCCGCACAAAAATCATACCCTTATGCCAATTTGCTTTCACTCCTAGTGTCTTCAATAAAAAGATGTGGATACCTATAGTAGCAGGAGATTGTTTGCATTGTAATATACATGACATTACAAAATTAGTAAACACTACACTTACTGGCTATCAAGCTGGGGAGGGACCTGCCCTACCATGCCTAGAGCTCCAGAACTATGCAATATGAAACACTCCTCTGATACCTGCATCTGGCAGCACATCTACGGTAATGAGATATGAGTACCTGGCAATGGTTTTGGATGTGTGTGTGTATCCACCTTCAATACCGTCCACTTCAAAGATGATGTACATTTTGGACATGGCAACATTTGCTGCTGTAATATGACACATATTTTTGACCAAATAACCAATCAGATTTACAGGTTAACTTCTTGTTGACCAAACAAAAGATGTCTTATTTCGCACCATTTAAGACATCAGTAACGTGGAGTGACCTTTGATCCACAAACAAAAATTTCTCAAACAAAATGCCAAGGTTACCCAACATCTGTCTGAAATTGGAAAATGTTTAGAGGAAGGACAAGTAAAAATTGTATACAATAATAATGAACTAATTCAATTAGTGAAAGTGGGAACCAGCCTTACTGAACGTCATTGGTATGATATCTTTAAAGGTTTGTCACCAAAAGCTACCAAGGTACGGAAACTAATGTTACAACCTATGCTTGCATTATTAATAATCATTGTATTGTTATTTGTTGTAACCTTGATATTGACCTGTTACCTGAAAAACCAAATAGTACACGATATTAACTCAAGTTAAATTACACACTAAACCTGTAAATAATCGGTTTCCCATATGCTCTCACCCTCAGCATGCACAGGCAAGAGGGCTGGTAATTCATATGACGACTGTATCAAGCTCACTGTGCAAGAGCAGTAATTGTTGAATGCTGGGCTGAGCCAAGGGGTGGAATGTGACCAACCTACACCCCCCTGCGATGGGCCAAGGCTCGGAGGAGTTGACCAAAAAAATAAATATCTCAAGGAAGACTGTAAGGAATGCCCGCCAATTATCCTAAAGCTGAACTTAACACAAAGGGGACTGGAGGGTAACCTTTGGTTTAGATATACGGCTGTACAAACAGCCCTCCCTGAGATAACTAGTGGAGAATAATGTCTTCCTGAGCTGGCCAGACCAACGTGGCAGGAGAGAAGTGTGTATGTGGCTCAGCCAAAAACAGAGTGTAGAAACTGAGCAAGTGACAACACGCACTTTGGCGAGAGCAACAGGCTTGAGCTGGCTTCAACCCGCGTATTCCTTCCTGGTGACTGGGGTGCCCAGCATCGTGATGGTGAGCATAGAGAGACCCGTAACAAGAATTACATTTTTATTATGATCCACCTGTATACTGCAATTGCTATCTTATCCTTGTGTTGTGATTTCAGTATATTGCTGTATCACTCTTCTAAATCAAAATCCCAAGTAACACTGAATATATCAAATAATTAAATTTGATATCAAACACGAAACCCTCATGGGGAGTATCTGAAAGAATCTGGTCAGAGAGTATTGGACTGACACATATGAAAGTATGGTATTACAATCAAGCAAGATCAAATGGGGGAGCAAACCCTTCTTATAAGTGTGAAATAACTGCAAAGGTGAATACTCCATTTGTTCTTACACAAAACCAATTATTCTAAGACTTTTATTGTGGTGCTAAGTAGTATTTCACATCATCAAATTCGGATGCCAGTAATCTAAATGGCAGTTTGTGCTCAGTGTCTTTTCCCAGCAAGAGTATCAGGGTAGATGCGAGCATTTGCAAATTACACTAAATGGAGAAAATATAACAGAGTATTTTCTAGTACAGGTACACTCAGTGAAATCAGACATCCTCCTAAGTGTTTAGATTCCAGGCACTATCAGATTTTCCAGCAACTGGTAAAACTCTGCAAAACTTCACTGAGTGCTGGAAAATTTGTTTATCTTCAGTGCTCCACCACAAGATCTGACAGTATCACAACCACTCAGATCAACTGCTTTCCTAACTCACCTCAAACTTTTCAAAAGCAAAGTAATAAGGTCTTCTTGAGGAATCCTTTTCAACTAAAAATAAATTTGCACCAGTTAAAGAGAAAATAATGTATAATAATACTTGATGTACTAATTATAACACTCTTGTGTTCTTGTGCATTTGTTCTTGGCTGACCCAAAAGTCACTTATCAAGTTTATCTGACATAAGCTTTTATTAAAATAGAAAATAAAAACAAATAAACAAACAAAAGAGCGTCATTTTAGCAACTTTAATAGCTTTGCCAAACTTTAATCGCTTGGGCTGAAAATTTCCATGATGATTGTCTGCTTTGGCCTGTACAAACTACATTCAAAATTGTTCATAATAACAGCCTAATAATAACAGCTACAGAAAAGCCCATATATAAATTAATAATTTTGTCTTTAGAATAGGGCTTGACTAGCTTGCAGCAAATACAGCATAGTCACACTCCAAACAAAGAGGTTAAAGCAAAATTCTGAAGAGCTATTCACTATATGGCACCATCTAACCTGAACGCTGAATCAGACAGTGGTGACGAAGAAAAAAATTGCACATGATGATGTTGTTCAAGGCTGTAATATAATGTAAACAATCAGCTTCAATGTTAATGCTTCCCAGCTTTTCCATACTTGCAACTGTACTTGCAACTGTAACGCTTTTATTTGACTGTGTGTTTACATGTGTACACTTGCACTCATACTAAGTGCAATAAAAATACATCTCAAATAGAAACAGTGAGTCAAAATGGTGCAAGTTTTCCAAGGACGAACATATTACCTGAAAAGGAAAAATTCAAACTATTCTCCTAATATGAACCTGTAGTTCCATATTCTGTTATTTGGTAGTACCATTCAGGCTCCATAAGATGGCAGACCTGCATATATTTACCAGATGTTAGTGTAATGACATTGCTCTAAATATATTGCTTTTAAAATGGTTGCTTTAAATGGATGGTGCATGTTTTTAGTCAAAATGTTTCGAAAGCGATATATTTAGAACTGTAATGAACTCTGGTTACTACTCCGTATTACCTTTCCCATACTCACTGATGGCTTTGGACATGGCCAAAGAGCCATAGAGCACCTGTGAAAAAATAAAATGTAGCGTTATCACTCACACTTGACTGATTTGGAATAACCTGAAATTGATCAACGTAACTCCTTCTAATAAATATGCAATTGGTATTTATTCCCACTGATTCATTCTAGCAACTTGTGCTCAAAGTAAACTAATTCTTAGAATATAATTGCTGTCCCGAATACACTAAAGCTCTCAAGTTTATCTTTTAAACAGTCTGCTTTACAGGAGACTATTTGGGGCAACGATGATTTACTTGTTAACTCTGAAATGTTATATTTATTTCCCATTGAACGATCATGTCACTTCTAAAAGCTTTTTTCAGGTTCTCTGAAATTAATGTAGCTCTATTATTTGTACAGTCATTATAGTAAATAAATACAACAAATTGGCTATATGACTAATACACAGTGTTTAAGGTTGTTCTGGAGAATACTGTGGGATGCCTTTACCAGTGCTTTATACCCATTTCCTTTCCATTTGCTAAGACCTCAAGCTGGTTTATACCTAAGATTTTCAAACGTGAATTTTTCGAAAACGCTATCATACTTTAAATGACTAAGTAAGAAATGGAATGAGCTTGCAATCTCGCTTTTATGTTTCACTTTAGCAAACCCTCACTCATAATGTTATAATTATGATTACACAGTCATATAATTTTCCCATAAAGGTTTCATTGCACTTGTTCCACTTGGCTAGGACTACAAGGAAAAGTAGCTAGGTTGTTTTTAATATTTTGAAAGAATTATTTGGAAAAAAGACAGTAAGAAGTGTTCATGCCAGCAGGAAAGCAGTTTGTACTCAGTAAGGCTCTGAAAAGGAAATCACGATAATTTTAAAATAAGAAGTGAGTGATCAAATAGAATAAAGGAAACAAATTTCCACAGAATTTAACTCAAAATCCTTTCAACAGCGCATCAGGGATGTTATCCTGAAAACTGTAGTTAGGAAGAAACTTTCACTAGAGTCAAGAAATTGGGCTGTTATGTTCATATGCAAATTTGCAATTTTTTCATATGTAAACATGCTCTTTAATAATTGCTTAGCAGTGAAACCTTATTTAAAATATTGCTCCCTGATACATTCACAGGCTTCTTGCTGACTCACTCTTCAAGAATGGGATTTTGAAAAAGAGCAACGAAAACATTCCAGTAACAGAAATGCTGAAGAATTTAGATATTATGAGTGTCTGTAACCTAGTTCTACGTTTAGACAGTTATTGTACCTAGCTTTGAGATGTGCCAGGAAGTTTTTGCTGGTTTGAGATCCCATCGTTTTGAAAGCTGTCCTGTAAGCCTCTTATTGGTGCAGAGAAGGCTGCGTTATTTGTTTGCTTCTGGTTCATCGATGCTTATTTCAATTAGAGATATAGAAAAAACCCACGAGTGGTTACGGCGTGCCTGCAGCTCCTTATGCAACAGGGCTGCAGCGGGTTCTGGCCAGGCCCAAGGGGCCGCGAGACACCCATCGATGTCCACAAGTCCCAGATGGAGGCAGGCCAACCTCGCGTGCCTCTGCGCAGCTTTGCAGTTCGGGTCTAGCCTTGCAGAAGCATCTCTGTGTGTTGAAAGATTTTGCAGCGTTTCAGCAAGATATTTAAGAGATCACTCATCACTTTATCGTGCATATCCTCCTCCAACTGCCACTCAAACTGTCGCTTTGAGCAGCAGTCCAAGAAATACTTCTCACACCAGTAGCGGAACGGCAGAATAAGCAAATTTGTACTGCCACATTTTGTACCTCAGGCACCCTGCGTTATGGAGAAGGAATGAGAAAAGCAGCTTTGTCTTTCTGCTGCTTTTTGATACAGAAACCCAGCTCTAAAGAGATAACTGACTGAGGAAAGGCTTCTTCCTGCCAGCTCTGGCTCACGAGCCAAGCAATTGCTAATGCTGCAAGCTGCAGCAGCACGAAGAGGCGGGAAATCTAGCGCTAGGGCTGCCGATGCTGCCAGGAAGGGCCGAGCGCGCTACGGACCTCGCAGGCCGCCGCGGCCAGGGCCAGGGCCAGGGCCCCAGGGCCCCAGGGCCCCAGGGCCAGGGGGCCAGGGCCAGGGCC